>OOFE01016374.1:28177-66359 GCA_900323365.1 Monocentris japonica
CAGCAAGGGTAGTAACAGGACAGAAGAGAGAAAAATGATGATCTGAAACACTGAAAGATTACTTGGCTGAAGAAAATAGAGTGTGAACTGTTAAAGGTAGAAAGGTAGATTGAAGTTAGATGGGGAGTCAGACTATGTTGATTCAGGGATCTCTTATACTGTACAATAGAGCTGCTGCATATAACAAGAGTTTTTACAGGAAAGGAGGTGGTGTGGAAAATAGAAGCTGGTTGAGAAGGTGACAGGTGACGCAGCCTGCAGTCAATAGTCATGCCTGAAATTTGAGAGGAATCCTGAGCAGTTGCAGCTCCCTCCTGAGGTAGCTGCTTGGAACAGCATGAAATGCTTGGCACACTTTCCACCTGATGATGCACAAGTTTTCTCTTACAATGAAGGTTCAGAAAATGTGATAAAAAGATGTATGATCAGGAAATGTATGAAGTGAAATAAATATCAAACCTAGCTGCCTCATATTATAAGACTTGGTAAGATACTTGCAGACGGGAACTTGCATTATCTGATGACAGTCCTACAGTGTGCGAATGACTGTAGTCTGAAAAAGGTTTAGTGATTTAACATGAAATAATATCAGTTGGCTGTGAGAAGCAGGGTTGTGACAGATATAACCAGCCAGTAGTCAGACTGAGCAAATGTCATGCATTTTTGTGTTCATTTTTACCCTGAGGAATTCAACAGCTTCCTTTGATTCCCAATCTTCATATGTGGCACTCGCTCGGTGCTGAAAGAGAAATTAGAGGTAAAGATGACAAAAGCATTCTGCAAATTACA
The DNA here is from genome assembly GCA_900323365.1 of Monocentris japonica. Classification (NCBI taxonomy): domain Eukaryota; kingdom Metazoa; phylum Chordata; class Actinopteri; order Trachichthyiformes; family Monocentridae; genus Monocentris; species Monocentris japonica. Next base: position 28,967 of record OOFE01016374.1, read on the forward strand.
AGGCTTTGTGTTTACTATTCTGGGCTCAAACGTGACATTCAGTCCAACAGCATGCTAGTCTTTCGGCTTTTTCCTTTCTTCAAAAAAAAACAAAAAAACAGAAAAGAAAATACCACAGCCTATTGGAAGTACAGAATGAAAAAAAAGAAAGGCCATAATTATAGCTGAGGCTGGAGTGAGAAAGAGTCGCCATCGAGGAACTCTCATCTGCTCATCTTCATTTGTCCCTCACATGAGAGTGCGGTCGACTGCCATCTTGTTTAGCGATCATACAAACATCTTTCCAGTAATGATTATACATATACGTCAATGGCAGAGTGTTGGGTCTCTTCTCAGAAGACTTAAATCCCCTCACTGAGGCTCTTTTAAACAAAGCATGATCATAATAAGCTTTGTACAGCGTCTTCAAAGGGGAAATTCAGGCATGACAGTGATTTGGCTCATAGGCCAAATGCAACTTGAGTTTTTACAGTTGTATACATTTGTACGCATGTTCGAATCGATTTTATCAGTATGTTTCTGTGGATGGGATTTTTTTCAGTCTGCCATCTGGGCCCAGCTGAAAATGGATTGTCATGGTGTCATGGATCCTGGCAGCAGTTCTTCCTCATAGCCTGTCTCCCTGTCTCTGCCTACCAACCTGGTTTCCCCCTCCTGCTTGTCACCTGTTCCTGCCCAGCCTATCAGAGGATTCACTCAATTTCAGCCTCCACACCTGAATGCAATCTGTAATCAGCATTTAGTATAAGTAGAGACCTGTTCCTGCAATTCCCTGCCGGAAAGTTTTAGCTTGCCTAGACGTAATAGCCTGAGCGTCTGACCTGCCATTTGCAACCTGTTTTCTGACCAGCCTTTTGCCTGCTCTTGCCTCTGGCCTGCCTTCTCTTGACTATGTTTTTGGTAACTTAGCCCTGTTGCCTGTTCGATATTGACCTGGACTGTCTTCACTACATTCTGGATCTCACACTAATAAATTGGTGTTGAACTTTGACTGGCGTGTCTGTTCTTCTCTGTGTGTGAGCCCCCGCATGTTTGCCTGACACATACTAAGTATTTATTTCAAAGATAAAAGAAAATAGCCATCTGCAGAAAAAACATCTATCAAAAAAAACAGACTGACAGTGTCAGATTCTCTTCCTTGATTTATCCCACACTGTTTCTAATGGACCTCTACAAGTGGCTCCTGCCAGAAAAGTAGTAATCCCAACAGCCTTTGTGTCTCCATCTCTCTGTCTCTCACCGTCAGACACACATTGTCTCGCAGCCACCACTCAGAGGCAAGTGTAAGTGTAAGTGGAAGCAGATAAGTTCACACACTTTTGTGACAAATGTGAATGTTAGCCTAAAGTGAAAATCCACTAAAAAAAACGACTCATACATGCTTATCACTATGCTGTTGGACAGCTTAGTGTAGACGTGTGAGTGTGAACAAGTCTGTCCTAAAACGAGAAAGGAGAGAGTCAAGGCACGGGAGAGAAATCCTGGAGCTGCTTTGTGACAGTGATTGGAAAGCTAACAGTCCAAGGTCACATTTTCTGGTTCACTGTACAATGAAATGAAACTCCTTTGGCTATAAAAGTTCAAATAGACATTCTCTCGAGTCAACAAGTCACTGTCACTTGAGCAGCTCCAGGTCTCTAGTCTTGATGGCATCCCAGAAACAGAGGCTTTGGTTCAACTGTCTGAGGCCACATGAATATCATATAGGAATTCTGTTTCCGGGTAGATTTTTGCTTTAAATCCCAGATAAGCTTGACAACAGGAGGAAGATTTAAGGTGTACATTTCATTAACCTCCCCTGTAAGTTTTCTCTGATTTGGTAAAAGCGGGGTTCAAATATCATCGTGTAAGGCTTTGATCAGAAAGTCATACCCATGTTTCCTTGACCTCTGCCATATGGTGCCTTGTGTGTCTATGTGCGTGTGTGAGTGTGTGCACACACACACGCGCTCGCATGCCTGTGCACCCGTGTATTTCCCTACGGCTCAACCTCCCAATCTCAAGTGGATATCAAAGGCCTGTATTTACAGTTATCTCTGCTTGGCTGCGCCACGGAAGTAATCAGCGCAGTTCAGGGGTCAGCGCTCTGGCCTAAGACAGAAACACAACCGACTGACGTTGACTTCAAAGGAAAGTGATCCACTGACTGACTGTTGTTTTAGCCGGGGACTCTGGATATCATAATCAGGAGTGTGGAAAAGGACAGTAAGAAGAGAGAGCAGTGAAGTGTGTTGGAGGTGGAGGGGTGGGCGGGAGTCTCAGAAGAGAACAAGAAGAGGGAGAGAGAGAGACTACCTTTAAATAATTAGAGCCACCAAGATCAAAGAGCAGGCTCTGGTTTGCTCTGCTTAACCTCTGCAACACAGAAACGGAGCAACAACGACAACAAAAAAAAAGCGTCATTTTATTCCGTCCTGTTGTTATTCCTCTGGTTGGCGAAACCCAAAACCATGTCAAACATAATGGAAAATATTTGAGGTCTTCTTTTATTAACCAAGAACAGCTTTGATGTTTGACGTCTTTATTTGTTTTAGAAGAAGAAAGGCAAGGGGCAATATGGCATGCGAGCGATCTTCTTTTGGAGAGCAAACACAAGAATGAATGATATGAGAGCAAACCAAACTCCATCATTCTACATAATCAATTAAACATCATTATCAATCCTTTCAAGAATGCCAAGATCAAAGACCAGTTGGAAATGATCAAAGTGGCAGCATTTTGTTTGAGCACAAACCTCTCACTGCTACCGAGTCCCTCTCTCTCACGCGAGTTCAATGATGTTGCTTAACTAGAGTTTCTGACGAAATGACGAAAAAGGTCAAGCAAGATACTTTGCTGCAGTGCTTGTTTGTATTTTACTGTTTTCGTTTGTACAGCAAAGTGACATTTTGCAACTCTTGCATTTCTCTTCATAGATTAATTCAAACTTATTGGCCATAGATTGCATGTAAGATTGTCTTTTGTTGCTTCTTGGCAAGGGGAAGACGCAAAAAAAAAAAAGCCTGGGGATTGTAAATTCAAGAAATCTGGCAAACTAAGTCAACCAACTGTCTTCAATGTTAGTGGCTCTCAAGGGGAACGTAAAACAGCTCTGTTATTGTATGCTAGGAATTATCCACACGGCTCCAATTTGATTTCACTCTGGGCAGCTAAAACATCATCTCTATCTGACAGCTGTGACAAGCTACTGATGTGTTGTGGGGCAAAGTGGGTGGTTGCTACTTTCATCACCTCAATTTGACTTGCAATTAAGCAAACCAAACAGAAAATGTGGATGAATTACAGCATGTTAGGTAGAAACAAATTGTTATTTCAGTGGCATTTATAGGGAAGAGATACACAGCTATACAAAGTCACTCTTATTCCTCATGGCTGTGAAGCTGGAAAATAAATTAGTGAGTGCTGGTGGTGATTTTGACCCGATGCTTTGCAAGAAGGTCCAAAAGAGCATTCCACATATCAAAGGCACAAACCACAGACCTTCTCGGCTTATGTGTTTAGCAACTGGACACTTCAAATGCATAGCAACAGCATAAAAAGGACCCTCTTCAGCTTGCCGGGTGTGAAGAAGGGTGGGGATAGAGGGAGGGTGTCTTTCATGGACATCCTGTAAGGGCAGGGCGCGGATGGACCAGCATCACAGTGAGCATAAGAAAAGTCAGCGTTTTCAGGGTGGTCAGCTGGAGGGCGCAGGGGGTCAGAGAAACAGTGTGTGAATCACTCACTCCCGGGCCCAACTTGGGCTTACCTTTGTATCTTTGTTGGTTTTGGGTTTCTTAGCTTGTGGGGGGCCAGCAACACCAGAGAGGATTGAACCACTGACAGGTTGGACTGTCATCAGTCTTGGTCCCAGCGCCACCACATGCAGGGCCTCCTACACTGTGGCCTGTCACCGAAAATGGGACAAAGCCATTGGAGGAAGAAGGCAATCCCATCTTCAAAGGTTTCCTGGCCTACTTCTCTCTCCCCTCTCTTAGATTCCTTTTGTTCGAGCACCCTTTTTCAACTCATTATCTTCTATGCTAGAAGTTGTCAAGAGGAAAATATGTGGTCTACCATCTCTGTGATAGACTTCGGAAGTAAACAAAATAGCGTGATGCGCGCATGGCGTAGTACTACCATGCCTTATCAGCATTAGCAGATGCTCAAGGCCTTGCTTTGGTCAGGTCAAGTCAGGTCATGCCTTAGACAACTAATTTGGCCAATTAGAGGTTGAACTTGCTAAAAGAGTCCATCACTCTTCCACTAAGAAGCTTACACATAAAATATCCACTGTTGCTACATGATCATCGTACACAATAATATGAGTTGCCAGATAAAATCAGACTCAAAATATAATCTTGAGCACGTAATGATTTAAACAGTAGAGCCCAGAAATCATGTAAGCTGATAACTACGACACGATTCATATTTTGATACGTTTTAATAAGAGCAACAGGCCAGGTCAGATCATCTACAGTATGAACCCGTCAAAATAGGGTGATTGTACGGGGCTTTGGCATTGCCTTAGTGTAAAAGTTCTTACACCGTGCATTACAGGACCCCAAGAGAGAAGACATTTGATCTAGAGCCCAAGTGGTGGTCTGTTTTGTCTCCAACAATTCACACACACACACACACACACACACACACACACACACACACACGCATACAGCTGAAACATGCTGCCAAAAAGGCTATTTGATCAGCAGCTAACTTGGGAGAGGGGACGTCCCATCCAACAGGATTCACACGCTCCCCACTCTTCAACACAAAAGGGCAGAACAACAATATTATGGTGTCCACTGTGTGCCTACCCCCAGTAAAAACATGCCTGTGAGAGTGGGCTTGACCTACCTCTACTCTCATATAAAAACACAAAGCCGAGTGTATTCCGACAGCTGCTGCCCGGGTGCCCTGTGGAGAACAGAAGGAGAGCTTTGAAGATCTTGACCTTCTGGAACAATAAAACGCCATCATCAAACGCGCTCCTGAAACAGACTGCTGACACACCGATCCAAGTGTCTGCTTGAACGATTCATATTAAACTGTAGGGAGCACTGTGGCTATGTGTATACATGTGTGTGTGTGTGTATGTGTGTGTTTGACACTGGCAGCAGGGGCACAGATAATGCGGGGCTGCAGTGGTCAGATGCCCCTTATTGACAATGTGTGGAGTAGACTTTACCGCTAGTTTACTACTACAAATCTGAATCTGACCACTAATATCAGATGCTCTCCCATGTTGACACACTCTCCGTAATGTGACTTTGACAATTAAGCTAAGAAATTTGGCTGCCATAAGTTCAACATTACTCAGTCCTTTGATTCAAGCCCTAGTCTTTGGTCACACAGCACCAGAGCTCTGACAGAAGCATTCCATAGCACAGTCTCACAAAGACACAAAAAAACAAAAATAATTTGGTTAAGCGTCATTGCACCAATACCATCAATTTTATATTTTCCGTCACTTTGAGTAAATAGTGATTCAGAACAAAATCAAAGGCATAGTTCAGTTAACAAAACTGAGGGTAAAGGCTGACTGCAAGAATTGATCACAGATGAATGTATTAGATCGATGCCTCACATTACCTTTTTACACACGAAGCTACACGTGGTGTCTGCGGTATCTGCTGAGAGAGAGATCAGAGGGGTTGAAGGGTAAAGTGGCTCATCTGAGTGTACTGAATGTAGGCACACCCGTGTGCAATATGTGGCTTCAAGGTCAAGGCAAGACTGCAACCTCCCTCCCTTCGATGGCAACAGGAGAAAGTGCTGCTATTTACCACCTTGAGAAATACGCCTGGTGAGAGTTTTTAGCACAAGGTGAAACAGAAGCTCAAAGCATGAAGTCCATGGGGGAAACAGACCCAGAGCCGCTGATGGTGAAAAATGTTGAGAGCCGCCTTTGTAATTTCTGACTCACATGCTCTTCCAATATCCACAAACTGATGCTGCAGTTTCATTCATAAGGCCTTAGTGGAAATAGAAAACTCAAGCCTTGATCTTATATAGAATGACTTTTGCATAACTGGCAAACGGTGTTGTAGGGCAGATGCCAGTTGGGTCGCTCATCGTGCAAGGGGTCCAAAGGCCCCCTGTCTCTGTCCACATGTTAATCTTTACAGGGCACTCAAGGAAGTGGCGTTGACAGCCTAGATTTGAGGTCAAGGGGGGGCCAGGGGTCAAGCACTTCCTGCTGACATGAAAGCACATCCAAGCACACCTTGCTCTTGGTATCTGTCGTCCACCCCCCTGACCATCTGTACCTACATAATATGGAGCTCATCGGGCCCAAACAAAAGCCATGTGTTAATTACCTTTGAAGGTGTAATGACTTCAGGGCCGCAGCCAATCTTCATCTGGTTTCAAAGTGAGGGCCGGGGAACAGGTTACGCTTCAGACATGTTACAGTTGTCCTCTCCCCTACCTGCCTGGTGTGCTTTCATTTTAGAGCCATCCCTTTTGGTTTCCCTGCGGCTTGAGTCCTCTCCCCTATCAATTCCAGAGGTACACAACCGCTTCACTCTCACTTCTGTGGTGCCTTGAATGAGTAAATTAGGGAGAAAATTCTGACACATGAGAATTGGCCCTACACCTGTCCTCCAGATGTCTGTGTGAGGGCATTCACTTTGATAGAACTTTGTCTTGCTCTCGCAGTGCTTTAATTGTTCTCTTCACTCTAGGCGTACCGCTTGGGAAACAGTCATATCTTGCAGAGTCCATACATACATGTAGTACTTAGATAAATTCATCACTTTCCCGATTGACACATTTATAGTGAGGAGAACAAGAACAATTATGGCGATTCACTCTGAGAGCAAATTCTACACGTATTTTATATTTAGTTTATCGATTTACTTCCTGTCTCTGTCTTACATACTTAGTAATTTGGGGGGTGTGCAAAAGGAACCCCTATTTCCTGATTCCGGTGCTGTGACTTACTCACAGATCAAAACCAGATAGAGATGAGTGAAATATGCTGGCGGCAATGTATTCATTAGTCATCACAAAAACAAGATGATGTGTCCCGATGCTGGCTCGTCTTGCACTCTCACGTTTATGAGTAAAGCCTGAGTAACACTTTCTTCTTCCCACAAATAACCACCTTCTTCCTGCCACAGTAGAAAGGGAAGTGGGCGCCGTATTTCCAAACAGATTTGTTAGATTTGTTTTGAATCAATGTTTCCACTAGCCAACCACAGGGGACCTTGAGAGCGAAGATGGGACATTTTAATAACCCTTCCCCTAAATCAGTGAAATTTGCTTTGTTTTTTTTTCAGAAGCTGTGTTCCTCACTAAGTCAGACTGTGACAATCATATCTGATGATGTTTTTAACAGAAAATGACCTTTGTTGGATGCATCTGAATACATCAAACGGTATTGTGGACCTGGCAGCCACGAGGTATATCTTTAAGCTATCTACCATCTATCCCACCTCAACCTTTTAAGAAGATATGCTGTCATTGTCTACATCCTCTCTGCAAAGAATAAACAAACACAGGCTCCAATCCTTTGAAACACTTTCCTTTTGAAAAGTCTAGTTTCCAGTTTTACAGATACCTCTTGATCCTCAGCTCCAGGGTGTCTGGAGGAGAGTCTGTATGATGTGGGGAGAGGATCCAGCGGGAGAGACTCCTGCTTGTTGCCCAAGCTACCCACGTGGCCTAGACTCCTGACCTACAGGTGAAAGACAGACAGCAGGCCTGTGAAGCCCGGCAGAGAGGCAACACCACCAGCCTGCCAGAGAGGAGTTGGTTATAAATATCCACCTCATGCTGTAGTTTCCTCAGTTTCCTGCAAGAGCAAACATTTCAGATTCTACCTTGTAATTTATCACTGCTCTCCCCACTGAGGGAATTTCAAGGGAAGGGAAATGTTGAGTTGAAAGATTCGAATGTGCACAGTTGTTTTTGCTTTCCATGAAAATGACAGAGCGCGTCTCATTCTGTGTTTGTAATTTGGCATGCTCATATCGCCTATGAATATGTCAGTGTCATAACTGCTACCTATCTTCAAGAGGGAGCCAACTACTGCACACTCAAACATTAACACCACTACACAGGGCAAATACCTGACAGCCCTTTGTATGCACATGACATGTACAGTGAATTCTACGTTTCGGATATAAACATGTATGCCACACGTGCTACTGTCTATCTCAGATGTGCATTTCTTTCATTTTGAGACTAAGGGTGTAAAAGGCGGGGATGATGATTTAGGATTCCTGAGAGAAAATTCCCAGGCCTGGAAGAGCCCATGGAAAGTAATCAAGTAGCAAAATGATGTCATTCTGATGAAAGGCAGCCTGTCAGACAGTTGGCTGCTATGGGTGCTCTTTGGCTAGGGCCACAGGCCACTACACCAAAATATGACATCAAAGCAGGTACAAGGCCAGGCAAAGAGGCTGGCACTGATCATTGTCTTTTTTGATTACAGTAGCTTCAGCTTCTTGCTAAGAGGATAAAAGAAAACGTCTGCTTGGTGTTAAGTAAGTGTTAAAAATAAAGAGGTGCATACCATGCACTAATGGCATCCCAATGGCTCAGTGGGCTGAAAATGTAATCACTGACATCATGAGTTCGGACCCAACACATGACCTACGTTGCAGGTCATCAACGCTTTCTCCCCCATATTTCCTGTACATAAATAAATCTGATTCTCTTTCTATCTAAACTCTTCAAGTATGTACAGTTTCAAATGCAGCTTCCATATCATTGAATGATGACTGATGATGATGATGATTTTGATGATTGATGATTTTACAGCAGGGAGTGGACTTCAAAACGATTTTTTTCCCCCGCAGAGACGACCAGGTTAGAGGTCAGAAAATGAATGAATGTTTTCTGGCTTTACTGTCATGACATGTAGTAAGGACTTCTCCACGTTCTTTGGCAAATGCATGGCATAAACACATATTTCCAAGAGGCATTTGATTCTTCTCCAGTCTCTGTGGAGATGCTGATGGGGGCAGGGGAAGATGGGCAGCCGCCTCTCTGATAATAACAGCATGTCTTGAATGGTAATTCATTGCTGCTCCCTCCCCTGTCACTGCCTGGCAGAGGGCATCGCAGGGGCGTCGGGTGATTCAGGCACGAGGCATGAATGGAAAAAAGGGGGCCTCACACTCATGCACTGGTACCCCTAAGACAGCCAGGTCAACCACACACACACACACACACACACACATAAAACATGCAGATTCACATACCTGCAAAACACACATGCACACACACAACCCCTCACCTCAACACAAACATCTATCTTGCTTAGTATGAATGACATAATAGAACTATTTACAGGCAGCACCAGCTATTCTGTGGCCATCATTCTGACAAAGGATCAACAACAAACAGCTGAACTGTCAGCTGAACTATTTGGTTACCCCGTGGTGCCAGGGAGACCCTTAATGAAAGCTGTCCTATGTTGAAAGAGTTCGTTTTTATCGAACAGGGCATCATCTGTAACCAATAGAAGGTCTCCTCTTACGAAATGAGAGCCTGCTCGACAGATGTCTCCTGCCTCTCCTCTTACTCCCCATTTAAGTCCACATCTTAGATGGCACCTCTTGACTCAAGTCAGGATCAAGGTTGTTTACTAATTCTCTGGGTAATATCGGGAACATGTGGTGAGGGCACATGAAAGGAACTCTACAATGTGTTAACACCCAAAACCTCTTTACATGTTTGTTTTGGGTTTTAAACAATAGTTTCAACATGAAATTAAGGGGACCTGCTTCCGGGATTTTGCCTAGAGGTGAAGCAGAACAGAAGCTGAAGTTGAAACGTTTTTAAAGAGGTAGATGCCCTAAAATGTCAGAGCTCTCTCACATTACAGCCAGATCAACTAATGATACAGACATTAAAAATATTGCAAGTGAAAGTGTCAATGTTGCTAATCGAAATGTTGATGATCACGCTTATGTAAAGCCAATATTTTGGAATTAATAACATATATCTAAGTCAGTTTTATTGCTCTCTAACCAAGCTATGACAAACCATAACCAAAATGTCGAGAGACGGGCAGAGAAATGTTAGCGAGGGGAGAAATTAAGAGTCAATTATTGCAATACACACAAAACCTCTGAACGTTTCAACAACTTTACAACTAATTCATAACACCTGAGTCGTATTTATTTGATTTACATTTCCCTTTTTGTTCTGGCTTTTATAGCAGATTTCCACACTTTAACACTTTGTGGCATAACACCACTAATTCAGAGGCTATGTGGTATGGAGACCTTCACAGGATTTAGTGCTGTGGTTGAATCCCACATCTCCTAAGCTGATATCATATGTTGTATGCTGGTGCTCTGCAGTTTGCTTGCTCTGTATAAGAGAGGGTGGCACATTAAAGGAATTTAAAGAAACTCTTCTATGAAATACAAAGGTTTTATAGATGGTGATCTCTCCTTTGTTCTTCCAATGAGGACCTCCACCTGTTTCTGATGATGTGAGCCGGAGCCTGTCCCTTTCAAGAAGCTGATCCCTCCTGATCTCTTTGATGTAACCTGACCTAACAGTTCCAACTAGCAGGATTTGATGATCACGGATGGACCCTCGACAACAGCATGTGCAAATCAAAACTAACAGGCATGGGGAGACAGGAGATGGGGATGTGTGAGGAGAACTGGCAGGCTGCATAGACAGAGTGCGCTCACAGAGCTATGATGTGTCTAAACGCCAGGCAGGCAGTGGTCACATGATCAATGCTGCCAGCCCAGATTTAAGCAGTAAAACCTGTGGATCTGTGAGGGCACATGCAACTGATCGCAGATGAAAGACAGGCTTTGACTTTCATAGGAGGCCTGGAGTCAGGGTGGAGGCTATGGGGGCACTTCTGAGGGACTGCCATCAGAACAGCTGGGTCATTTTCAAATGACCTAATTCTAGGATTAATCCATTTGGACTTGTATGGTTAAATTTGTGTCAACAGCACACACACAGAAATGATGGGAGGCAAAGAAGGAGGGAGAGAGAGAGGGAGAGATAGAGAGAGAATTACCAGTGAAAGCCAGACAGGCTTAGCGCTCAGAGTTCAAACAAGGTGCACAGTAGAGAGCGTAGCACCGCACACCAACAGTAGCAAAGCCAAACACTGTTTCTAACTCTATTTATCTCTCAAAGTCAGCCTTGTACTGCTAGGTCATATTAAGGAATGTTGTAAAGCCTACTGACCATTGAGGGTTGCTTCTATCAAAACGTTATTCCCTTTCTGAGTCCACACAACAGGCCTTTGGATTGCTTGAGTCCCCTCCTCCAGAACGACATACTTGCACTGTACCTAGTCACAGAAGAGCACTTTTCACTCACTCGGGTCAGAGGACTGTTTGACACAATACCGGGGCATCTCTCCTTGGCAGTGTGTGTGTGTCAGAGGCCAGCGTCCATCTGCGAGTGATTTAAAGGTTGCAATTCTGGGGATGACGTGTGATAAACCAGGGAGGTATGGGTCAAAGTGACTAGGCTCAGTCTGTGACAGAGCCTCTCCTCCTGGGCCCTACCACATGTTTTAATCTATACAAGCATCTGTTTGAAGTTCCCACTGAATACCATCGGCCCTGTTGGTGACTTCATATCCATCTTACCTGATCTTACCATTTCCACATCATTTTAGCACACTGGCCCTCCACGGGCCAGCAGGCAGCACGGGGTCTTTTCTTAGGTGACGTTAGGCTTTTTTTTTATCGCTTTGTGTTCAGCAGATCACGGTCCATTCTTCTATCTGTCCATATTTATTCTGCCTGGATGCTTTTCTATCAATATTTTCAAATACTGTTTTTTCATCCCCAATGTAAATTCATGCAGGTGGACCAATCTCTTACATGATAATTACATTACTGTCTCATTTCAATTTTTTCTTTGTAAAGTCTGTCTTTTGCTTACTTTGAATGTGGGTGTATTTAGCTAAATCATAGATACATGCATTCTCACCACAGTGGGTCTTCATAGAATAACATTTTAGTTGTTCTTTCTAAAAATATTTTTTTCCAAGCAATGTCAAGACAGCAAACTTACAACCTTCTTCTCTACAAAACAATTGCACAAAACAACTGGCTAAATTAAAACAGATATTCAAGATGCCTTTTAGAAGAGTTATTCCAACAATGGTGAATCATTACCAGTGAATCTTTCATCGATGGACAGGACTGATGGACAGACACAGCTTCCTATCAGAGTCACAGTCAGACCAGAGCAGTGAGTCAAACTGAGCTCCGACTCCTAGTTTGCATTTCCATAATGGTGTCTTCATGAGATGTCAATCACTGAGTCGCTGTCGCACGAGGAGGTTCCCCAAATAACCACACTTGACGTTTGAAGCTTTGGACTGAAGCAACGGGGTTCTGTTAAAAGTCCCAATAACACCAGGTCACTCTAATGTCACCGCCTCAGGGCTGATACTGTCTCAGTGAGACATTCACCTCAGCAATAAACCACCTGAGGCCGGGCTTTTCACTGATTTCTGAACAGCTAAGAGGCGTTGTTAGACGCGACGAATGGCGGTGAAAAGCTCTCTTAGCTGTTCTAACACCGCGTTGCTTTTATAAAAGTGTATTTAAAAGAAAGAACGTGAATATCCAATGCTTATTTTCTATTCCAATTGGTAATAATGAAATAGTTATATTAATTCAATGTTTGTCATCCTCCAAGGACTATATTAGCTCAACAGTAGCTGCTAAGTGAGAGATAATTACTGGTGTGACCTATTTTGGTTAGCGCATTGATATTTAAATGAATTGTTATGCGGTCACAGGTGTCCGTTTAATGGTTTATTTTAACAACCGCCAACGTGGCTCAGCCAATCAGAGGTGAGGACCGGAACTATCCGTTTTATAAAAAGTCTATAAAACACTAATAGGCTACTTTTACGTGTTTATTGCGTTCAACGCTTAAGTAAGACATCAGAGCAAACCCTCCTTCAAGCATAAACCTATTACCAAAGCTATAACTCTCAAGCAGGGTCCTTTAAATGTCCTTAGTGCAAACGATGTTTTATTGATCGCATGCCAAAAGATTCACATAGTATCACAAGTAGAATTAAAAATTGCATGTTGTGGTGGCAATGTCCGGTCCTTTGACACTGAATTATCAGAGCCTGTTTTGCTCAATATTTAAAACCTCAGGGAAAACGCAAACACCACAGCAAAATATTGCCTTAACAACGAGGCATTCCTCTGTTAAGATGCTGGTTTCCCCTCAGGATGCTCTACTCGACTTAAAATATACAGTAGACCAGGAAAGTTTGAAAAGGACTGAAGTGGGAGGGGGAGAGAAAGAGTGATGGCTGCTTTGATCTTTAGAGGCCCATTCTAGATTAAAAAAAGTGTCCGCGTCCCCTTCAGCAGCTAAAAAAGACCGGCTCAGTGTTGTTGTAAAGTTGGGACTGTATTGGGGAATGAAGACAAGATCAAGGTAAAATATTGTAATAGATGTGTGTGTGTGTGTGTGTGTGTGTGTGTATCCGATAGTTAGAATAACCTATAATGGGTAAAGTACATCATAGTGTTTCCTGAACGATTGAGATGACATAACTTGGCACCGATGAAAACACCTGTAAAATGGTTGTGGAGATGTCCTTTATGTAAAATGGATGAAAGAATGTGGGACTTTATTTTTATTTGTTTATGCTTTATTTTTATGCTGCTCAAGTAGATGCATTGTAGAGCCAAATGCAATGCATTACATTAAAACAAATATTAGGTGAATATTAATAATAATTATAACATATATCTATATTTTTTTTTCTAATATTGTTGGTATCCAGCTCTACATGAGTTTTGATCCTATATTGTGTATTTTCCCACTTGATTCTAAAGCGAGTGTGTAACAAGGTCCTTATTCTCACTCCATAAATTGGAGGTGGAATGGGAAATAGGCATTTCAAGGCCAATAAAAGCCCCCACATCAAATAAAACATCGCGGATCAAAAGAACCAACGCATGGACATTTTTTCCCCTCTAAATTAAAAAGGGGGGCAGTCTGCCACGCTTGATCATGCCCTGAGTCCTGCCCCACTACTGGGATTGGCTGAACGGACACACAAGGGGGGAAAGTTTGAATAAAATACAACTGCATGGCATGAGTGTTGTCATTCAAGCTTGTGCGCTCGTATTGTGGTAGACAGATGGGTCACCAGCCATAGGAGTACTCTTTCAAAGGTTGATAATATAGGAGAAGGCAACGGGTGAATGTATGACTGATCAGAGACGACTTTTGGTTATAGCTCAAACTAAACCCTGGGAGCAGACGCCAGCTTTGTTGCGGCGTCTCCAAAACCGTGCGTAGTTCTTGTCGTTTCTTCTCGTTTCTTGCCTATATTTTTTTTTCTCTCGGTCCTCGAAGAGACGTCACATTTGGGGCGAAGGACATCTGAAAAGCCCAAACCTGCAGGCTGCTAGGGGATAAGATGACAGCGATCAGAATGGTTTCCTCAGTGTTGCTGCTGGTGCTGATGCAGTCCGGAGCTCTGTGTGCGCGGAGGTTCCGGGGTGGCCGTAACCCACAGCCACGACGGGCACCACCTCCTCCTCCCACGCACCGGGGGGACCGGGTCGACACCACGGAGAGTTTCCCTCTGGATTTCACCGCCGTGGAGGAGAACATGGACAACTTCATGACACAAGTGAAGAACCTGGCGCAGTCCCTGTACCCCTGCTCGGCCCAGAAGCTCGACTATGACATGAAGCTGAACTTTTTGGAGAATACGTCCGTCACCTGCAATGACGGGAGTCCTGCCGGGTATGTATCAGCAGATAATAATAACTATTATGATGCGATGATTTATTGATGCCCATAGGACTGACTATAGAGTCAAGTTTGGAGAGTGCGCGCCTCAGTCAGCAATGCGCAGAAAATATTTCTGGAGTTGGTTCAGATTGGTTTGTGGTAAGTGTAAAAGATGAAACTATTGAAAAAAGAAATCAAAATAGAACAGTGTTGCAGGATGGCACAGGGCTGGTTCAGGATGAGATAGACAGCTGCTTTGCGTCAACGAAGCGTGAAATATGCGGGTCGCCGTACGGCCCATGCTTCATTTCCTTTGCTTCAAATTAGAATGCAGGATTTGCTCTGCAGAAAGTTTTCGATTGAAGTTTTCGATTGTTTCTCTCTCTCTTTCTCTCCCAGATGAACTAGGATTGTGCCGCACAGTGTTGAAATGCGATTTTGCAGTAACCTTACAGTATCTACAGTATGTTTTTCTTTACTTTACTTGCTTTACTCGCACGGCACAGAGTTCGCTGTAGGTAACTTAATCCTAGGAAACGTGCAGAATAATTTTTAGAGTAGATGTGCTCCGCGAGGCATACAAGGAGTCAGTGTTTTACCAACATTTGTTTGCAACACAAATCATCCGTTGTTGACAGTGCCATTAAGCACAAATCCATTTGGCAGTGAGAGAGCCTGCATGATTTCCTTACTCAAGAGAGATAAGCCCTGCATGGCACTAAAAGCATATTAATATCATTGTCGTTCCTATTGTGTAAGGAAGATGAGCAAAGTAGACAATGGTCAATCATTTGTAAACTGTACGTTTCTGCCCCATTTGGTTGTAGTGAATTATATTTCGGGTTTCACTCTCATAATTTTGACATACAAAATATGCCGGCCACATTCAGTTCTGTCAGGAGGGGATGGGTGCTTTCACAAACATCAAACACCTAAAGAGCAGATGTTTTCTGGGTGCCTCTAGAGTGTCAATATGATGCATGTCTTTACGTGATGTGTGTCATTACTAGGACAAGGACTTTAACTGGCTTCACCTTGTGTCTGAAAACTATCTACATTGTGTATTGTGTCACAAGTTTAGAAATACTGTACAAGTAACCACGATGAAAATGGTCACATTAGATGGCCTAAATGTACTTGTGGTCACCATGGTGCGTAGACCTAATATTTGCCCTTGTTGATATTTTATATATGCTTTATCAATGCTGGTAATGATGTACATGGCATGACTGCCCACCACCGTGCACCGGGACTTATCCTTGACCAGTTTGATGAAGGGCAGTCTTGTCCTGTTGAAATGGGTTTTGCTATACATGTCTCTTTATGGATTTAGTATCCTGTCTAATTCCTGTGTTAAACCCCAAAGTGCCTGGTGGCAAGAGTAGTCCATTGGTGTGGTAAAGCTCTTAGCTCTTTGGGAACACAGCAGTACAGGGGACAGTTGTTGGCAGATGGCCGTTTCAGTCACCACTATGTCTGCTGTCAGTCAAGATGCTAATCCGCCCAGCTACCAGCTAGCCATCTCCTGCCTCACCCTGGGCACTAACATGCTTTACAGACTGGTAAGATCACAGTTATACATTTTGACGTATAATTGTTTTGATAGATAAGTAAGGATGCAACATCAAAAATGCTTCATTTGACACAAAAGTGGAATTCATGAGTTAGACCTTGCGCTTGTTAAAGTGAGCGGGTTGATGGAGTCTCTCTCCCTCCTGGCTTGTTCAGCTTGCCAAGCCTGCCTTCACTTTGCTCTTTAGAAGTAAAGTGCACTGCCCTGAGCCTGTGTTTTTGACTGTGGATCTCAATAATAGTATAAGACGTTAAATGCAGCCAGAGTGTGATTCAGTGTCTGAGCAAACAGCTCAGAGCCTCCTCTAAGTCTGTTTTCTTTAATGCGGCTGCAATGTATTTGGCAATCACTGGAGTTTAGTCATTGGTAACGTCGGGTGGATACGCTAGTGTTGAAAAAACATCTCTCAGCATCACAGAGCCACATCTGGACCATCATGCTGGCTTCTGTGGCTATAGGAGCAATACTCTCTGAAGAGAGCTTTTTCAAAGAGTGTCATCGGTTACAACACACTCTGACTGCTGAGTTTTCCCTGGCATTGGAACTGAATAAATCTCCTGTTGAAAGACAGGAAGATGATGCATTTGACACGAGTAGGGCCTGCGACGGGGGAGAGTCATGATAGCATTGCCCTCTCCTGGGCTGACAACATACAGCACACATCTCTTTTACGCCATCATGCATCAACCATTGTTGGAGGTCGCATTCTGGCCCAGAACCGACTGAACGTTTGACCCCAAATTCATTTTTGCTACCCAGATACAGAAGCATTATCTCAAAGCAACAAAAACAAAGTGAATGCAGTGTGTGTGCGTCTACATGGACCAAACAAAGTTGCATTATTTCACCATGTCTCTTATCTTTTCATTCCTACATGGTGAGGCTGTGTGAGCCATGATTTTATCCAGGTTGTATGTGAGGACACTGTTGAAGAATGATGAGCTCAGAGTAATAGAAGAGGATATGATGGTACATTACTTACTCTTTGCCAGCTTATAGAGATAAGAATGAACAAAGACACAAGACATCTTTGTTTAGATAAAACTCATGATGTCATGTGTGTTTTCCTTCATGCTTGGATACCATCACTGATGGTAGAAACAGTGAGGGCATTACTTCTTTGTCTTATCCTTCTCTCTGAAGAGGTAAATAAGCCCGATTCTAAAGGTGGAACGTAGCGTGCTCTGTCATTCACACGTATGGATGTCATTGTGACTGCCATGCAGCCATGGTTATTAAATAAACCTTTCATACAATCTTATTATTTACAATCTTATTCACAGATTTTTAGCACTGAAGTGTATATGTGTGTTTTGCTATGTTGGTTAGTGCTGATCTATTACACTTTTTGGTCTCTTGTAGGTACTACCTGAAAGAATCCCGGGGCAGCAGACGGTGGTTGATATTCCTAGAGGGTCAGTATTCAGGACTGGTCTTGTTTTTCTAATGAACTAACATCGTCTTGTTTCTCCTTTCATATCCAGAATTGATGTTCTTAGTTGGGCATTATCAAATCCGTTTTAATAGGAATGCCAATTAAGTGGAGCATTTTTAAAATCCATCCAAACAGCCCTTTAAATCATTTATGTGGAGGCTCTTAAATTTAAAATGAGAAATTCTGAGTGTTGTATTTGTTTGTGTCCCTATGTCCAGGCGGCTGGTACTGCTTCAATAAAGAGAACTGTGATAGCCGATACGAGACCATGAGGAGACTGATGAGCTCATCCAAGTGGCCCCAAACCAAAACAGGTCAGCCTTGGATAGAGACGGCTAAACTGCTGTATCCTAGTTCACTACCCTCCCATCAGCACCACCGTGGCTCCACTATACAGAGCAAAGCCTGGCTGTAGCCAGACAAAGCCTGATCCCGCTCCCGTCACACATTGAGCAAAGAGCAGAGAGCCCACTGTAAAGTCTCAGTAATGAGAAGGCTCGGATGCATCTGTGCTTATCTGCAGTGTTATTGAGACCGACACCCAGTCATAATGGAGCTGCAGTGCAGGGCTACCTGGCGCCCGCTGCTGTAGGAAGAGAGATGCCTCCCTCTCTCATTGTGGTGTAATAACTGTAATCCATGTGGTGATGATGAGGAAGATGTTGTTGTATCTGGGAGTGTCAGGATGGCTAATGATACATGTTGATCTATGGCTTGTTGTTGACTGTCTCTGCAGGCACGGGGATCCTGTCTCCACTGCCTGAGGAAAACCCTCACTGGTGGAATGCCAACATGGTGTAAGTTGCCTCTTGTCAGTGTGTGTATGCCTATGTGACGGCACTCAATGCTTCATCATAGCTGGCAATTTTAACATCCTGTGCACTGTAATTATAAACAGGTAGCAGGCCTTAACGTATGTCATTATGTTGCTTGTGCAGGTTCATCCCCTACTGCTCCAGTGATGTGTGGAGTGGTGCTACCGCCAAAACAGACCAGAGTAAGCCCTTATTGAAGAATCAAAATCAACCTAACATTTGCATTGTTATTGTACAGTGCTAGCATCTCTTTGTATTGTGTGTAGGTGGCTATGCCTTCATGGGCTCACTGATTATTCAGGAGGTTGTGAAGGACCTGCTGAACAAAGGTCTGGATAACGCCAAGGTCCTACTACTGGCAGGCAGCAGGTTAGTTCATGTGGCAGACGTTTACTAGGTTTAACCCCCCCCCTATGATTTTACAGTCAAAATTGCCTTCATTTCATGAATATTTGTGCATGTGTACAAATATGAACATATGATATTCCTTCCTGCAGTGCGGGTGGCACTGGGGTCCTGCTGAATGTGGACCGTGTGGCAGAGCTGCTGGAGGGGCTAGGTCACACTGGTATACAGGTGCGAGGCCTGTCCGATTCTGGCTGGTTCCTGGACAACAAGCAGTACCGCTGCACTGACTGTGTGGACACCATCAGCTGTGCCCCTACTGAGACCATCAAGAGAGGCATCAAGTAAGGGAGCCCTTGTTATCAGCATGGTGTTAACACTTTTACGCCATGGTCTGATGGTGGTTGCAGTCAAATGATGAGATTACAGCAGTAATAAAGAGTGTTGATCAAGATGTGAACATACACATCATGCCCTGGCCTTCCACCTGCCCCATCAGGTACTGGGGAGGAGTGGTACCAGAGAAGTGCAGGCAGACACATGAAGGAGAGGAGTGGAACTGTTTCTTTGGATATAGAGTCTTCCCATCAATAAAGAGTGAGTATTTGGTCTCATTCTTAACTATAGAAATATGCATACATATTGTGTGTGTGTGTGTGTGTGTGTGTGTGCACTGAGTAAGTGTGTGCTGCTAGAGGCCTGTAATTCTTTACATTAATCTTGCGGTCCATTCCTTCTGTGCAGGCCCTGTGTTTGTGGTCCAGTGGCTATTTGATGAGGCCCAGTTGACAGTGGACAACATCCAGCTGACTGGCCAGCCTGTGCAGGAGGGCCAGTGGCGCTACATCCAGAACCTAGGCATTGAGCTGAGGAACACACTCAAAGATGTCCCGTAAGGACCACTGCCTGCAGTTCAGCAAGACAATTTCAATAGAAGACTGTAAATTATTGGATGATTTCAATTAGACTTATGTTTTTGTTTTTTCAGGGCTATGTTTGCTCCAGCCTGCCTATCACATGAAGTTATCACAAGAAAGTGAGTGTTGTTCCTTGTTCCCACCCGCTCAGTGAACATGTTTGTCAAAGGTCATTTGCCCAATAGGAGTGGTTGGGCTTTTATTTTGGTGAGCTGACAGCGCCCTCTTGTGTTGCCTTCTAGTTACTGGATTGACGTGCAGGTCAAAGGCACTTCCCTGCCCCGAGCGCTCCACTGCTGGGACCGCAGCCTCCACGACAACAACAGGAACAACAAGGCCCCACCCAAGGGCTGTCCTGTGCATCTCATTGACAGCTGCCCGTGGCCTCACTGCAACCCCACCTGCCCCACCATCCGAGACCAGTTCACGGGACAGGAGATGAACGTCATCCAGTTCCTCATGCACATGGGCTTTGATGTGCAGAAGATGGCCCAGCAGCAGGGCATGGACCCCAGCAAGCTATTGGGCATGCTCAGCAGCGGCAGCTAAAGGGACACACAGTATTTCTCCAAGCTAAGCCCAAGCAGGGCTGGCTAGTCTCTCTGGCCAGTCTCCCACACCTGATACCTCCAACCCCCCAGGTTCCTCACAACCCAGTACTGGTGACAAGTACAGGGCTGCATGCCACCATGACAAGGCACACCTCTCTGCTACTTCCCTCTTAAATTATCTTTTGCTTGTAAAAGAAAAAAAAGATCCCGAATGTAATCCAGTTTTAAGGATGCTCATCGATGTTTTTCTAATGTAATTTTTCATCCTTCTCTATAGATTTTACTTAGTCATTGTTAAAAAAAGGCAAACTGCAACAATGACTGAAGGATGCTGTCTTTTTTAAGTAGTCACTATAGAGTGTATAAAGATATAAGATTGTTTAAACTCTGTTTTTTTTATAATTGTGCTCATCTTACATCTTATCACACAGTAGCCTATATCAAGGCAAGAACAGGCACACATGAAATGGTGAGAAAAGCACTGGATTAGGAAGGGACAGAAGGGACTTTTGTATTTACCTCTAGGACAATGGGGGACAGTGGCCAGAGAGAAAGACAGAGAGGAGAGATTAGACACCCAGGTCTCCTCTAAGCAATTTATGGCATACACCAGACTCTACATAAGCTGTTCTTATACGCAATCACACATGTAAAATACCACAATTATACAAATTCAACAAATGCAGACCAGGTTGAATTACACGATTTAAACGATTTAAATACCAGACGCGCCTGTCACACCTTGTTAATTGAGTAATATGGTAAAAAAAAAAAAAAATTCTCCAAACCTTATTTTCTTCTTGTGATTAACGGTGAGAAAAGGTCCCCCACATAAGAGGTCGCTCTCGTTCCTATCACTGATAGGGGCTGAGTGGCAATTCAGTTACGACAGCTACGGTCGTCCACACCAGGGTTTAGTGCTGAGGCCGACTGTGGTGCTAAGGTGGACCTGCAGACGCTCTGAGGTCCATCGCCAGTACATACACACCACAGTGCCATTACGTCCGTTCTATACCTCTTACTCACCAGCCACATCACCGGAGGAGGACTGCTCCAACTCCAAGCATAGGGTATCCATTTGTGCCAGGATGTGATTTTCACATTAGGTCACCTCAGTAGTGCAACAATCTTCACAATCAATGCAATGTGCATTCAAAGGGAGACAAATATTTTGTGTATTGTATAATTTTTTTTTGAGTACTTGTATAGGTTCTTTCAAGTGTTCACTATTGTAACTCCCTTCTTATATTTCAAAATAGAAATCACTTTTTAATATAATGACAATGTTGTGTGTAATGCTGTCTTATAAATGATGTTTTAAAGGACCTCTATTCCACATCACACCAGAGAAGGAAAGGTATTACTAATTGTAATTTTATTCTGTAACATATTTTTGAACAGAAACAAACTCAAGCTACATTGGTAATTTACATATTTATTTTGTTATGTAAATCATATTTATAAGTGCTATTTTCACAGAGAAGTGATTCTTTGTAAATTGTAAATATATTGCTGTTTTTTTTCTCTTTGTGTTGATTGCATGTCTTTGTATCAGACCTAAAAGAAAAGACCCATTACAGATATTTCAAGGTAAACATTTTCATTTGTCTTCTTTTTTTTTTTTTTTTTTTGCACCATTCCTATTTTACACAGTACAATGACATTTAGCAGCTCTACAAGGCAACGGCTCCCCGAGCTCTAAGCACTGACTGCCTCTAGTATCTTTAAATAGGTTTTGGTCTTACTGTACGATAATACAACCAAATTCAAATATTATTTTTAAGTAGTGTTCTTACTGCAAGCATCACCCTGCACATTGTAACTCTGAAAACCCACAACATATTAACAAAGCAGGTTACAGTATTTTCAGCAACTGTTAATCCAGTTCCACTGCTCTCTCAGGCGCATAGCTCAAAACTCAAAAAGTCACGTATAATCATCCCTTTGGACCTGTATGTAATTTCTGGCTCTAATGGGAGTCTTCGCCTCCCCTCCCTGTCATTACACTGTGTATAAATGCCAGTTTCTCTCTGAGGGAGCGCTGACTCAGTCTCCCTGGGTGCTCCCCAGAAATATGACTCCCATACTGCCTGCCTGCTTGCCTGTCTGCTTGCCTCCCTTCAGCCTCCCACCCCACCCTTTTCTGGAATATAGACCCCCTATTTATAGAGCTGTTGAGGCCTGTAACCCTGGGCTCGGCACAAACTTTCATTTAAAGAACCACCCCTGGCAATCTGCCGAGCACATACTGACACACAGGAGAGAGAGGGTGTGTTTGTGCGTCTAAGAAAGAGTGGGAGATCAAATCAGAGCAAGCAAAGGAGAGAGAAACAGAGAGGGACAGAGGAAGATTGAGAGAGGGAGAGAGAAAGAGAGAGCAAAATTTGACTGACTTTGGATGACAGTTAGTGGCCTGGAGTCACTGAGTATTGGAACTTGACTGACAGGACAACAAGCTAGTCCACCTGTTCTACACCGAGGGCTATTGTTGGAAGATTGGTCTCCGTTTGGATAGGACTTGTAGAGGAAGACTTATTGGACAAGATCTTACTTCACTTTGAACTTTTGAAGCGATACAGTGGGCAACTTGGCGATCGAAGAGAGTGAGAAAAGCGAGATATTTGAGGATACACACAGAAGCCTTTGAGTTGGAGCAGGGTAATATGCAACCTCATTCCCTAAAACAGCCTTAAATTCACATCGTCTCAAATACTGAAAGAGGACTGATAATTCACCAGAATTATTAATTCTAAGTACAGAAATTATACCTGAAAATACAAACAGATCCTAGGCCTGTGTGACAGTGATGTTGTTCTAAAATACTTAAAGCCCTAGCCCATCTAAAAGAGAATTAATTTTTTAAGGTCAAAATAAATAGCTATTATTATTGTGAGCTACTGTACAAACTTCTACAGTATAGTGGCTGAATGTAATTTGATCTGTTGCAGCACACCACAGTAATTACAAAGGAAGCGCAGGAAAAACTTACAGAGATTTGTAATTAAGCACCATCTATAAAAGGCGACCAAGGCAAGGGCGAGGTCTCTGAGGAAGGAGAAAAGTAGGCCACAAGGACACCAAGACAGAGAACAGGAGGTCGGGGAATTCATCGGGCAAACTCAGCAGTGCATACGGGACAGCAGAGACCATGGACCCTCTCGGCGGACACTACCTCAACAAGGCAGCTGTGCTATCAGCTTTAGGTGCAGCCCGTATGTGCCAAATGCTACTTGGCTGCACCATAATGGCCCTAGTGTCCCACAGCGCGGGCTACAGCGCCACCTATGGGACCTTCTGCATGTTTGTGTGGTGCTTCTGCTTCGCTGTCACACTGGTAGTGTTCACCATGGATGTTACGCGGCTCCATAGCTGCATGCCCATTTCCTGGGACAACTTTACTGTTGCTTTTGCCATGCTGGCAACGCTCATGTACATCACCGCCTCCGTGGTCTACCCAGTTTACTTCCTCCAAACAGACTGCCCCACACAGGGCTGTGAGGTCAGAAACTACCGCATCGCCGTCACCGTCTGCTCCAGTGTCTGCTGCTTCCCCTACGGGGCTGAGGTGTTCCTAACTCGGGCCAAGCCGGGGGCCGTGGTGGGTTACATGGCCACCGTGTCTGGACTACTCAAGGTGGTCCAGGGCTTTGTGGCCTGCATCATATTCGGAGCCCTGGCCAACGACAGTGAATACAACCAGTTCATTGCCACCCAGTACTGTGTGGTGGTGTACAGCTTGTGCTTCTCTGTCACTGTCATAGTAGTAGTGCTGACAGTGTCGGGGAGGACCTCAGCCCTGCGGTTCCCCTTTGACCGATTTGTGGTTGTCTACACCTTCTTTGCTGTGATCCTGTACCTCAGTACTGCACTGGTCTGGCCCATCTTCAGCTTCGACAAGAAGTACGGCACCACTGTTCGCCCTGAGAACTGCCCGCGGGGGAATTGTCCCTGGGACAGTAAACTGGTAGTGGCAGTGTTCACCAATGTCAACCTGATCCTATATTTCATTGACCTGGTCTACTCCCAGAGGATCCGCTTTGTCTCCAACTCTGCTGTTTGAGAAACAGAGACTGATAGACAGATAGAGTTTGAGGCCACTTCAGAAATATTCCCCGCAGTCAGGTCTCTGTGAAGGTCTCATCCCCATAGATTGATGATGCCATGGTGTTATGCCTGTGTGGCACTTTTTATTATCAGTGTTCCTCTCTATTAGTATTAAGCCTCTGTATTTTGCAGCAAAGCTGACAGTATTATCTGTAATACATGTTCAATCTTAAAGGCCTTTCCCCAGTTCTGTAGTAACCTACCAGGGAGAACCTGCCAAGTGTGCTGATGATCTCAGCAACTTTGCCCACAGAGGACACTGGGAAATATGTCCATCATGAGCACCAAATACATCTCTCACCTCCAAGCTGTGTCAGTGGTCTCGGGTCTGATGGGCCTAGAATAGTGTTTGTTTGATGAAATGAAGAATATCTGAACAATATTGTCATAGATAGACTTGTTTAATATGCTCTTGGAAAAGCCAAACAATTTATTTAATTGTATTTAAGTAGTCATCTGGATGAAGATATAACTCATATATGCATAGTATACGTTAGGCCTACCATATGCACTGAAGATACTTTGTAAATAGATTGAGCAAAAATGCTTTGTTGAGGTTTTACTCAAAATTTGTCTTTGAAATGTTGTCCGATATCATTGATAGCATTGGGGTTTTGCTGTCAGACCATTTCTCCTATAATTCCTCCAAGTTAACTGTTAATCCTTTTCCTCACATTTGTAATGCGTTTGGATTCAGTAGGCTTTTTATTTCATCAGCTTAATGTTAAATGTAATTTTGATACCAAGATGAATTTGTAAAGGCAACATTGTGACTATAGTACCAAACTGACTGAACATCTGTGATAAGCACATCTGCTATTGTGTTATGCTCCTCATCTTCCATGTTTCTGACATTGTCCATGTTCAATAAAGTGCAGAATAGCATGTCCTGTGGGTCTCTTGATTGCTGTGTGATTTTCTTTGTGTGGATGTAATGCTAGTAGGTCTTATGTGATCCTTCTATGGCTGATTTTGGCATTTAATTGTTACCACACAAAACAGTGTTTAAAATCTGATAATTTCTTGGCATTGCTGTCTTGAGCCAAATGACCAGATGTTATGGTGCGGTTTTTTTTAATTATAATTTAAATGTTAAATTGCTGTGTTGTATAATCAAATCATGCTTGTAATGGGAACCATTGACAGCCACACATTCAATTCCTACCTCAGAGCAAGAAGGTCCTGGGTTTGAATCTCGGCTCTGGTCCTCTCTGTGTGGAATTTGCATGCTTTCCCAGTGTTTGTGTGAGTTTCCACTGGGTGCTCCAGTTTCCTCCCACAGTCCAAAGATGAGAGGTAGCACATTATAGTGATTTAGAAATAGGATAAACTACATTTTATCTGTACAAAAAGAGAGTTACGGAAACATATTTTCCTTAAAAAGCTGTTGTTTTATTAACTGCACCTCCTTGAATCAAATAGCATGCCAGTGCTCCCTTACAGTGAGGTAGAGGAAGGACGTTTTTATTCAAGGAGGTTGTGCTCTGCTCAAAGCTTGAGTTTTACAACCAGATGGCTGGTAAATATTCTGAATGCTAACACCAGCTGTTTGTGTCCAGTCCATTACACGAACATAAAGAGAAAGCAGACTAACGTAGAATCAACGTAGAATCAGTGTTAATGCATCAACGCAACTAACATTGATTATTTCAGAGTTTTGCTCTCTAAAATAATGTTGATCCAACATTGGTGTTCAATGCTATTTTGATCAATGTTATTCAATTATTAATTTAACATCCAGTTAACATGGAAACAATATATAATGAACCGTGTTTTATGTACAGCAGATTCTATGGTGGCATGTCAGTATACCATGTCAGTCTGAGACTAAGTGGGGCTGTAATTGAATTGGTTATCAGCTAACAAGTCACCACCTCTTTCAATAGGATTTTTTACATTTTAAAATGTAATTTATCAATAATGCAGTTGTACATTATGTATAATAGAATACATAAAAACCAAATCGCACAACTGAGAGAAATGGCCTGATGAGGTTTACTACTAAGTTTATATCGAGCAGCAGAAGTTTTAGACATTTTTTGACTGTGTCAACTGCAGCCCCACTTCAGAAGAGCTGAGATTACATGTTTTTTTTCTACTGGCAAGTCACTATAGAATCCTGCTGTACACAAAGCAGGGTTGATATTTCAACGTTGATTCAATGTTAGTCTGCAACCTGGGACAGCTGAATAGCATCAACAAATATGGACTCATGGTTGCTTTATTCAGAAGTTGCTCCCCACATATTCTTTGGCCAACCAGTCTGGATAGGACTGCTCCATGCCTAGAACAAAGCAAAACTTGACTGTTTTTCACCAATAGATGATAGTATTGGAGCATCTTAACCTACATTTGTTCCCCACGCCCACAGCACGTCCTGATACAACTGGCTTCTCAGCTTTACAGAGCCCGCCCACAATTTAGGGATACTGCGACGGTGATTGGTCGACCGTTTTACGTAGCAAACAAAGCTGCCATCTCATTGATTTGGTTATTCGCCAGTCTAGGTTCTCGCCAGGTACAGCGGAGCGCGAGATTGGGAGGCCACGTTGACAGTGTGATTAACTCCGTTGGTGTTTTTGTCTCGTGGTGGTTGTATTGGTTAATCAGTCAACTCACGGGCTCTTCGTGATATTCGTAAGTCTTTTTCACTGCGCAGATATTTACTCTTGTTGTTGTTGGCTCCTGCCACCGTGTGTCCAAATAATAAACTGAGGATGGGTTGTTTGCTCCTTTCAATCAGGAAGTAAAAACTGTTGTTTAACGTTACTTCGTGACTGAGAGTTACTGTATAATATACAGTGTATAAGCAGTCAACTAAACCGCACAACAATTATCCGGGATGTATTATTGAATTTAGGGTATCTTCTAACTTTGGTGTTGAAATGGAAAATGATCCACCCTAATAAACTTACACCGATCAGCCATAACACTACAACCACCTGCCTAATATTGTGTAGGCCCCCCTCGTGCCGCCAAAACAGCTCTGACCCGTCGAGGCATGGACTCCACAAGACCTCTGGTACCAAGACGTTAGCAGCAGATCCTTTAAGTCCTGTAAGTTGCGAGGTGGGGCCTCCATGGATCAGACTTGTTTGTTTTTCCAGCACATCCCACAGATGCTCGATCGGATTGAGATATGGGGAATTTGGAGGCCAAGTCAACACCTTGAACTCTTCGTCATGTTCCTCAAACCATTCCTGAACAATTTTTGCAGTGTGGCAGGGCGCATTATCCTGCTGAAAAAGGCCACTGCCATCAGGGAATACCGTTGCCATGAAGGGGTTTACTTTGTCTGCAACAATGTTTAGGTACCAAACATTGTTGCAGATCATCCACATGAATGCCAGGACCCAAGGTTTCCCAGCAGAACATTGCCTGGAGTATCACACTGCCTCTGCCGGTTTGCCTTCTTCCCATAGTGCATCCTGGTGCCATCTCTTCCCCAGGTAAACGATGCACATGCACCCGGCCATACAAATGATGTAAAAGAAAACGTGATTCATCAGGCCAGGCCACCTTCTTCCATTGCTCCATGGTCCAGTTCTGACACTCACGTGCCCATTGTAGGCACTTTTGGCGGTGGACAGGGGTCAGCATGGGCTCTCTGACCAGTCTGCGGCTACGCAGCCCCATACACAGCAAGCTGCAGTGCACTGTGTGTTCTGACACCTTTCTATCATAGCCAGCATTAACTTTTTCCACAATTTTTGCTACAGTAGCTCTTCTGTGGGTTCGGACCAGACGGGCTAGCATTCGCTCCCCACTTGCATCAATGAGCCTTGGGCGCCCATGACCCTGTCGCTGGTTCACCGGTTGTCCTTCCTTGGACCACTTTTGGTAGGTACTAACCACTGCATACCGGGAACACCCCACAAGACCTGCCGTTTTGGAGATGCTCTGACCCAGTCGTCTAGCCATCACAATTTGGCCCTTGTCAAAGTCGATCAGATCAACTTCAAGAACTGACTGTTCACTTGCTTCCCAATATATCCCACCCCTTGACAGGTGCCATTGTAACGAGATAATCAATGTTATTCACTTCACCTGTCAGTGGTTTTAATGTTGTGGCTGATCGGTGTATTATTTGCATTATTGTACATTTACAGGGAGAATGAGTGTGGGTTTCATAGGAGCGGGTCAGCTGGCCCACGCACTGGTGAGAGGGTTCACTGCTGCAGGTTAGTTTGACTCCTACCTACCATGTATACATCACCATTTATATCTGATTACAATCAGTCGTTGAATTGATTTCTCAACATTTTCCTCTCAAGGTGTGATTGCCACTCACAGAATCACTGCCAGTTCCCCAAACACAAACCCCCCTACAGTGATGGGACTACGGGTGGGTAGACAAGTAGGCATGGGCATCAGTAGTATTTTAGTGATTCTAATGCCATCATTGATTCTACTCGATGCTTTAATTCTGCAACAGTTCTTTTTTTATTCAGGGTGTTACCTTACTTTGGCCACTGGAATTCTAAGGAAATTGTCATGAAACTGTCATTTGCACAGAAATTAGGTGTGAATCTCACCACCAGCAACAAGGAGACAGTGAACAAAAGCGATGTTCTCTTCCTGGCTGTGAAGCCCCACATCATTCCGTTTGTACTGGATGAGATTGGACCAGACATTGAAGATCGTCACCTTATTGTGTCCTGTGCTGCAGGTGTCACCATCAGCTCCATAGAAAAGGCAAGTCACAGAGCCCGTCTATGGGTATGGTAAAATTACGCCTTTAATTTTTCAGTTCTGTGGCCTATAGGAATATACTGGTGTAAAGCTTTACCACGAGGTTCTCACCACACCTGATCTCAGCAGCCCCACAGCCAGGCACAACACTCACAAGCTGTAACATGATGCACCAGTTTGCTGTTCTCACTTAAAACATCTCAGATTCAGGCCTTTTCATATAATACTGGCTATATATTGTATTGTTATTATTTAAGGTGTCAGATAAAAATGATCAATCTCAGCCATTTTTTCCTGTAATTTCAAGACGACCTCTAAAATAGTTCAATGTTACCCATTACAGAAGCTGCAACAGTATTGCCCTACTCCAAAGGTAATGCGTTGCATGACCAATACCCCCGTGGTAGTGCGGGAGGGCGCCACGGTGTATGCCACAGGCACCCATGCCCAGGTGGAGGATGGAAAGCTCCTGGAGCAGTTGATGGCCAGCGTAGGCTACTGTACTGAGGTGGAAGAGGACCTGATTGATGCTGTCACAGGACTGAGTGGCAGTGGTCCCGCTTATGTGAGTGAATTATGTGATGCCCAATGTGTTTTGCAAGTCTGGCTTACCTGCAGTGTCTTGGCAGGTTAGTCTTTTGCATGTTTCCCTTTATTCTACTATCCTTACAACTACTTGTCATCTTATTGGTCCTTTGTTTCTGTGTACATGATAATATTTGGGGCCTGGTAGGCATTCACAGCTGTAGATGCTCTTGCTGATGGTGGAGTAAAAATGGGCCTGCCCAGGAGACTGGCTGTACGGCTTGGAGCCCAAGCCCTGCTGGTGAGAACATTATCTTTAAAACAAACGTTATTATATGATGTAATCCTTGTGGCGCTGGTCTGACATGAATCTCCCTTTGTGTTGCTCCTAAGGGAGCAGCTCGAATGCTACTAGATTCAGAGCAGCACCCCAGTCAACTGAAGGACAATGTGTGTTCACCAGGGGGCGCCACCATCCACGCCCTACATGTCATGGAGAGTGGTGGCTTCCGCAGCCTCCTGATCAATGCTGTAGAGGCCTCCTGTATTAGGACTAGGTAGGGTGATAAGATGGTGGAGAGACAAACCAATTCAATAATCACATGGCTCTACTGTTTTTTTTTTTGTTGTTTTTCTCTCCCATAATGGGAAACTGGATGTGCTTTGAAGTTGATTGTATTACTTATATGTCCAAAGGGAATTATTGTTCTTCTTAATACATGTTCCCACTGATCTCTATAATTCAGGCAGTAGATGGAGCTATATGCAAAGAATTTTACACTGGGGAATTTTGTTCTCTGGTGGCTGGTAATCAAATGACAAATTGACCATAGTAATGTAAAGGTATGTCTCTATGCCCCCCCCCCTTCTGTAATAAGGGATCTTCAGTTTTTGGCTGACCAAGAGAAGATTTCCCCAGCTGCCATAAAGAAGACAACTCTGGATAAAGTGCTGCAGCAGCCAGGAGTGACTGCGGCTGATGTGGGAGTCAGATCTGGCGGGATCAGTCTCTTCAATGCTAGGAACCCAAGGACCAAGAAGAACTGAGAAGAAGACTGTCACATCCAGTGTGACTTGTCACATCACTTAAACCACTACATGCAGATAACTGTTCAGACCTGAGCCTACCTAGTAGTTACTTAACGGGCAGAATTCCACTCAATTGAGGATAATACCTAGCAGCAGGAAATGCTTTGTACAAGTAATATTTTTCTGCTGTTGTGGAAAATATTTTCTTTGCCAGGCTGATTTGTACACCTACATTTCAAACTGGTTGCCTTGTCCTGCTACTTTCCATAACGGTTTGATTTCTGATCACATCACTTGTTTTCTTGGTCAACTGTTGGACTTACAACTTTGACAATTTTAATGTATAATAGCTCAGATTAATGTGGCTGTCTATCTGAATATTCTCTCAGGCTGAGTTCTCTTTATTGGATAAAAAGTATGATTAGATTATTATTGTGCAATACAACGCAGGTGTCTGAAGTGAGGTGATCAGCTTCACATCTGGCGGTATTACGGTCCAGTAGCGTTCTCTATGCAATCCCAGAATTCTCTTATTGCCCAAACATATAAGACATTGTTAACAAAGTGTGCTAAATGATATATTTTATAAAGCTACGAAACTGTGAGGATCGTTTGTTGCAAAAGTTTTAATTACTAATAAATATACGAAAGAGTGTGAACTTGGTGCATTTGTGTCTACACAGCAAGTGCGCAATTAGATCCAGTAAATGCAGTGTGCTTGCAGGACAATTTTCCGGTGACCAAAATAGGCATCAGTATTGATAATGTAACACTGCAATGTACTGTGTACATTATTGGTCAAGTGCCTTTTGAGTTGTTTTCTTTGCTTACTTGTGAGGAAAAAGAGCGTTCATGAATGAAGACACGTGACCAAACACAATGACGTCTGCTTCGATACAAGAGAAAGGAATCAACAAGGGGAGCACGAGCTGGCTGTTGGACGCGCGTGCTTTTATGTTAGTCTGATCGCAATACAGTTGTACAATTATTCCTTCTTGTGAGTATAAATAGAAGACACCAAGAAGTGCAACGTCAGAGGGCGAGATTATTTCAAGTCAGGTGAGTCGAGACCCAAACGGTACTTGTAACTAAACGGTGTCCGTGTTGTTATGCTGAGTGTGCACGCCTTTGCCTCGCCGCTGACAGGCGCAGGGCTTGCCGTAGCTAACGCCAGCTAGCTTCCTACGTTTCTTAGCTGCGTCAAGCTAGTCTGGGATAATACAATAATGCGGAAGTAGTGCAATTTCCCCTTCAAAGTAAAGGTATCCATTTAACTCAAAAAGATAATGCACATGTTCACCAAAAAGGTTTTTTATTTGGAAAGCTGTAACCGGAAATCGTATCTTTTATTCGGACTGCTTTGACAATGGTCTGGTTTCTGCCATGCTGAGATGGCAGCTAATCCTGCGCATACACTTTTGAGTTATGTGTAAAATATGTTATTACGAGTCTCTATTTAAGTATGCGTGACAGCCAACTGTTTCACATTTTAACGGTGGTTCCCCCTGTTGAGAACTGTTAATTGGAATGTACGGTTAAGAGTAACGTTATACAGCAGGAAGGCTGAACACGGGGATTTCCTCGCTTGCTTGTTTTGTAGGCGGGGAGTTGTTTGCCAGTTTCACAAGCAAGCGTTGTAACGTTGGAGACAGGGTTGGGGAATGTCAAAACTGTGTAATTAGGTTGCCGTTGTAATAAGTAATCAGTTTACCAAAACGTATTGTGCCCATTAGTGGGATTCTCTGTGAATTGTCAACTCATGCACTTCTTGCTGTTCAAACCTGCTGCTTCATCACCTCGTTGCGAAAAGGAGCAGGAGCAAGCCGAAACAGCGGTTTAGCGAGATCAGGTTGGTCGTAGTATTTCTGATGACATTTATTTCAAGGATAAGCGTGATTGATAAATCTATACAGGATGTTTGTCTTTGTTGCAGTTTTAAATGCATGCACGGGTTTCTTATTTTAGCAGATGTTTCAAAACCATCGTTTCGACAGCAGTATTGAATTGGTTCACCTGAAGTGAGAATTCATTCAACCACTGGTTAAATTCTAACAATGGCAATTCCTAAACCAAACCCGCCGTCCTTGGCTTTAATATCCTATTGCCGCTTGGCAGTTTATCACAGTTGCATTATATTATTCCAGCCAACAAACATGCAGCGGTATTTTTATCATGCTGAATCATCACAATGATGTATTTAGACGTTTTGAGAATCCACCCCGAAACATGGCACCACCGGACAAAGGTCTGCTCGGTGGTTAAGGATCGATGCTTATCACAAAGCTGCCGTCATCGAGGAGATGTATCGAAATGGTGTTGATTTATAGTCTAACTCAGTCATCAAGTCATGAGCATCAAGTGATGACCATCATGCATTTATCAATTGCCTCATCTACATTCAGCTGAGACTGCATCAACAAACAGATAGGGGGTGAGTGCATGAAGACTAAGTGCTTAGTTGTCAGCTGCGATGTCAAATCCATTTTAAAAATGCATGATAAGCATTATACTCATGTTGTTTATAATGGAGCCCTACAGTGAGTGGTTTTAAATTGGGTCGGGTGTGATCATGGGATGTGTGAGAAGTTGAAAGCATAACAGCCATGTAACTGGCAGTGCTTTTGAAAGAAAATGACAAATTAGAAAATATTTTTTTTTTAATTGATGTATGTGGTCTGCTGTAATTGCCTCAGGGTTTTGTTTTTAAATAGTAGGCTAAATGCTATCAGGTAACAGCTTGCTTGTGACATTATTTAAGACAGTGTACCACAGGGATTCTCTCCTTATTTTGCGGTCGGCACATGCTCTTCCTTTGCAGTATATGGCATGCTCAATTTCACTTCCTGTTACAATGCAAGCTTATGGAGGGCAATGAATACGGGCAATAAAGGTAATGAATTATCCATGGTGAATCTCTGCAATTGGAAATGTCACCTTGGAAACTGTTGAGGGTATGGGCAGGGGTAAACAGACAGAAGTTGCCCATTCTTGCTCAGATATTCAACTTATTTCATCATCTCTGTTCATGCGAGCAGGGCATTGAAGTGTGTTTAGCAGACAGTCCAGCCCCACATCAGAAGCCCAGCTTTGCAATAAAGCGTAATGCCCATCTCTGCTTCTCCCTGCAGGTAACAAGAACAGATGAGGGCCCATATAAGAGCACGGTGGGGGGTGGCAGTAGAGTAGGGGTGCAGGCAGGGAGTGGTGGAGATCAGCTCTGAGATTTATCACCTCTTGCATTGAGGTAGCCAAGATAAAATAAGGCTGGATTCTGTAGAGGTGAACCTAGTGCACAACTAATACCCAATGGCATTGCTCAGAATGGGCAGGCATTGGAGGATGAAAGAGTGTACGTGAGGTTGATGAAACACTAGGCAAGACTACACAGCAGATTATGGTGTGGTCACCAACACCTCTGCATGGCCAGCACGGCTCTGTCTTGGGAGTAGTTATGCCTATTCAGGACAATTAATAGCCCCCAGAAAGGAACACAAATGTGGGATTTGTCCACAAAAGTGCTGCTTAAGCTGCACAGGGAAATGGGAAAGCCTGGAGGGAAGGGAGAAAAAGATCAATATAGTTTTTTCTTTGCAATAGGGAGGGAATGTTGGTGATGAAACCCCTTGCAAGGGTAGTGCGGATTATGATTGCTTAGCATTGCGATATGCCTGCTCCACTTCCCAAAGTAATACTTTCATCCAGACAGAGCAGCAAAGGTTCTTTATGAATTTCTGTTTGGAACTTGGGTTAGGGCATTCATTACTGGCCTCCATGTGTTCATAATTTACATTAGCCAAGATTTGACAGAACACAGTGAATCTACAGTATAGTGCGCTGATTGCTTTTTATCGTGGAACCTATTTAAGCTTGGCTAGTTTATGTGTGAGACATAAATACTCGCCTGTCATTAAGAACAGAAGTGATTGAGCAGCACTCATGTTACATATGTGCAGCAAGCTAAGCAAAAATGAAATCAATGAACGAAGTAGGGAAGGAATCAGCTGGGTCAACTCAATGTAGATTCTTGGATCACTATTTTATGCTATTGTGATTTGTGATTTCACGCAGTGATTTGTTTGTATTTTGGAGGGTTTTATGAGACAATTTTGTTCTGATTTGTCTTGTGCTGGTTATAGATTGATTTTTCTGGTTCTGTGATAAACAGTCTATAGCCACAGTGGAATGCGCAGAGCGCGTACAGGTTGTCAACCGCCCTAAAATACTAGTACTGTGTCTTGATAAAATATGATTTGTAGAGGCAACTAGGTCTGTGGGTTTCCCAAACAACTGCCCAAACTGTTTGTACCTGGTTGACTTATGCTTTGCATTTAGTAGGGTGTTAAGAATTTGTTATTAGTCATTTAGCTGAAGCTTATCCAGAATGACTTGCACTGAGTGAGCAGGTAGGGGTTCATTGTTTTGCTCAAGGACACTTCAACAGGAGTTTCTATTTATTTTATGTGAGTGTGGCATTCTTGGAGGTCACAGTGCGCTGAGTAAGTCTTAGTCCAGGTGAAAATAAGTGAGGGAATGAGAGGAGGGTCACAATGAAGAACCGTTAGCAGTGTTCATCTGAGTATTGGTAAAATCAGGTAAAAAGGGAAAGGTGTCTGGAATTGTATTGGATGCATGCGTATTAATTGAATTGTAGGAATTCAAAACAAATTTTATATATACTCATGATTTCTTTTTTAACGTGGCTATTTTCCCCCCTGCTGTTTATATGACCACATTCAGCTTGAAGCTCCCGACATCCCAGATTCATCATGAATCCTTATCTATAATTTGAACTGAATGGTGTCAGTGTTATTTATAGAAGTAGCATCCGTGTTGCTTTCAGGTAATAACTTTGATAACTGGCTGCATTTGAATCAAAGTGCTCCACAGGAAAAATGGTGTAAGAAGTTATAGTGGTAAAGTTATATTCACACTTTGTTTATATTGGTGACACTGCTCAGCTTTGTTCAAATGATATTATCAATAAGGGACTTTTCAATTCAAGAAAACCTGCTCCAAATCATGGTAATAATACTATGCAGTGATAAATTGCTTTTGGGTACTGCAAAATAGAGGTGCTATGTCAGAAATTATCCAAGAAGTGAAGAAGACTATTATTTCTCTTCAGTTGCATTTAAATGTGTGGAGCTGCTCTAGCCTGTGTGCTGAAAAGGCCATGTTATAGTTCTTAGGTCAATGCAGTATGCATGTACCCAGTGTAGTACAACTCATAGATATTTTGCCAGTGTGTGGGTTGCCTGCAACCCTTACTTCCTCTGCAAGGCTGATGTATCAAGAGCTATTCTATTCCCTTTTAATCAAGTCTTCTCGGCAGATACTGTGGAAGGCCAATGAAGTCTCCTCTCCTCCTATCCCACTATTTCTATTAACACAGCAGCACAGAGAGTAAACAACAGTTACTGAGCTTGGAAATGGCTTCTATATTGAAACACTGGCAAATGCAAACCAGGGTAGCCCAAGTCCCTTTAAATTAGCCTCAGATTATCAATGGCTTCAGAAAGTATTCAGCCCCTTCAGGGTGATGATTCATTTTTTATTTGAAACCACAGAAACTGGATGCAAATTCCATCCATAAATGAACCACATATTCTGTTGCAGGACATACCAGGTTCTGTCCTCAGATTTTTCAGAGCAAATGTCCACAGTGCATCACATCTTAATTTCTGTCTTCTGCTTGTAAAGAATTGCCTGTGTCACACCTCGGCAGAAACAAATATATATTTAGACCAATCTCATAACCATTATACTGAAAAAAATGTCCCCCAGAAAAAAACAGCTAATGAAAGCAGCTTTCATTAGCTGTTTTTATAAATGTGTCTGCTTCACAATAGTAAAAAATGACACACTCAAGTGTGTGTTCAGGTGTGTGTTTATTTTTATGTAGTTGCCTCTCCTCAAAAATGTCTTCTTTGGTCTTTTTTGGAAATTAATGATTCTGAATATTTTTTTTAGTATTGCTTTCTGTTGAATGCCTTTTGAAGGTGAAGACCTAAACGACTTGTTTTTAATCTGGGTGAATAAATTGAATAAATCTCTTTGCTGTGAACAAGAGTAGCACCTCTTAACTGTATTTTGCTACAAATATTTGTTGTTATATCTTTGTTCACTGCTGGCAGATCTTTATCTTGGATTATTGTATTTAAAACAATACTTGAAAGTTGGCTCATATTTTGTTATTGATGAAATGTGTGACACTTCCACACTGTGAAGTACTCTGATACAGACCCTGTCATTCTCCCAGAAATGCTTTAAGATTGATATCAAGTGGACCCAATATTGGCTTAGCCAACAAGACAGACAGAATTACAACAATTTCAGTGGAAACATTGTTAACAACCATTAACTTCAACCCTGAAAAGTAAGTCTCAGCTTATTTTAGGAGAGTGCGTGTAAAAAGTTTGTGCCATCATAACAAATCTACTATTGTTTCGTTGATATAATAGTCCTTTTACATACATTATCAAATGAACACATTCAAATAATTTTATTGTTCAGCAAAATATACAAAAAGCCAAGGGTGAAGTATTTTATAGTGTGTATTATTATATTATTTAGCTACACACTGGTCTCAGTTACAATACAGTGCATCATAAAATACATGTTTGAGAGGGATAGACTACCAAAACAAATGGGCCAGGCCTAGATGCTGAAAGTCTTATTGTAGGCTATAGCCTAAATAAAGC
>OOFE01016374.1:69622-80973 GCA_900323365.1 Monocentris japonica
CTGAGATTGCTAATAGGAGGTAATACATGTGTGCACTGCGAAGGGAGACATTTGTGTCCCCTGTCCTCCATTGTGACTGTTAAGAGGATGAACTTGTGAAATGCAAGGGCACTCTGTATAGTGAGCCTAAAGTCTCTGTCACTTGCTTTTTCCAATCAGTTAGTTAGATAAAGATATAAGTTGATATTATAGCTGTGTTTTTCCTTCCTGTGTGTGTGTCAGTGCATGTGTGCCTCTTTGTGTGAGGTATGATATGCCTGGTTGTGGAAGGGAGCAGCTGTGCATTAGACCTTGTCTGTGTTGTGCTGCCATGCCCTGTCATTGGTGGCCGTCTGTTTTCAGCGGCCTGTGCTGGAGGGTTGCAGCCTGGGCGCCGTCCTCCCACAGTGTCATATGGTGAGCTTTTTGGCTCCCCAAGCCAGTCCTACTGTGTCATGCTACACAGCTGTGGCAGAATACGCCTCCTCAACCTGGACGATATGCCATCTCTCTGCATTTCCAAGATTCCAATTGTTTTTTGAACAATGTTGGGTCTAGGCTACTTAGGGAAAATGATAGGCTTATATGAAATTTGGAAGCAGCAGCCTTTTTTCACTCTCATCCCAGTAGCTATTAGTGGAGTACTTTCCTGTCTATTTGTCCATTATCTGTGCATCATCAGGCAGACCATTATCCCATTATGTTTTGCATCTGTGGTCCAAATGCTTACTGGAAATGAGTCACTACAAAGGCTGGTGAAAGGTAGGTGTTACTATCAGTCAGCTATTCATAGCCAGCCTAACAGGGATGAAAATATCACATTTAAAGAATCCTTCACCGAACGTGAAACGCTTTTTGGATGTGCATCTGCACCATAGAGAAATGTTGCAGTTTTACAGTGAGCCAGAGTACATTTTGAAAGGAAAGCATCAAGAATGCAAGTTGCAAGCTGACCTCATGTTATGTCCCCAGCCTCTGTGATAGTGTCGTATTCAGGTCATTTTTAACAAGCGTCTGTCTCTCCCTGTTTGGCTCAGGTGACCGGTCCACCTGTAGCACCCTTTTGTTGCCATGGTAATGTCCTGGCCATCTTGATGCACTTCAGCGCTACTGCTCATATTTTTTTTTTTTTTCTTTTTTCCTCACTGAACTTATTTGCAGACATCATACACCAATCAGCCACAACATTAAAACCACTGACAGGTGAAGTGAATAACATCAATTATCTCGTTACAATGGCACCTGTCAAGGGGTGGGATATATTGGGAAGCAAGTGAACAGTCAGTTCTTGAAGTTGATGTGTTGGAAGCAGGAAAAATGGGCAAGCATAAGGATCTGAGCGACTTTGACGAGGGCCAAATTGTGACGGCTAGACGACTGGGTCAGAGCATCTCCAAAACAGCAGGTCTTGTGGGGTGTTCCTGGTATGCAGTGGTTAGTACCTACTGAAAGTGGTCCAAGGAAGGACAACCGGTGAGCCGGCGACAGGGTCATGGGCGCCCAAGGCTCATTGATGCGCGTGGGGAGCGAAGGCTAGCCCGTCTGGTCCGATCCCACAGAAGAGCTACTGTCGCACAAATTGCTGAAAAAGTTAATGCTGGCTATGATAGAAAGGTGTGAAAGGTGTCAGAACACACAGTGCATCGCAGCTTGCTGCGTATGGGGCGGCGTAGCTGCAGACTGGTCAGAGAGTCCATGCTGACCCCTGTCCACCACTGAAAGCGCCTACAAGGGGCACGTGAGTGTCAGAACTGGACCATGGAGCAATGGAAGAAGGTGGCCTGGTCTGATGACTCACGTTTTCTTTTAAATCATGTGGACGGCCGGGTGCATGTGCATCGTTTACCTGGGGAAGAGATGGCACCAGGATACACTATGGGAAGAAGGCAAGCTGGCGGAGGCAGTGTGATACTCTGGGCAATGTTCTGCTGGGAAACCTTGGGTCCTGGCACGTACCACCTACATAAACATTGTTGCAGACCAAGTACACCCCTTCATGGCAACGGTATTCCCTAATGACAGTGGCCTTTTTCAGCAGGATAATGCGCCCTGCCACATTGTAAAAATTGTTCAGGAATGGTTTGAGGAACATGACAAAGAGTTCAAGGTGTTGACTTGGCCTCCAGATTCCCCAGATCTCAATCTGATCGAGCATCTGTGGGATGTGCTGGAAAAACAAATCCGATCCATGGAGGCCCCACCTCGCACATCTTTGTGCCAGATACCACAGGACACCTTCAGAGGTCTTGTGGAGTCCATGCCTCCACAGGTCAGAGCTGTTTTGGTGGCACAAGGGGGACCTACACAATATTAGGCAGGTGGCTTTAATGTTATGGCTGATCGATGTACATACACTCTGCTAGCTTAGTGGCTGTGTAAGCTATAAACACATGCAGACACTGACTTTTTTTAGGTTTCTTTTTTGAATTGTTTTCTTTTCCTGTTTTGATGCTAAAAAGTTGTAAAAGCCCAGATTCATTTGTTTATGTACTCAGTACGCACACACACTGCCGGGCTGTGTAAATCAGCTTACCGAGGCAATGTGTTGGCTGGGCTGGCTGTGGCGGGTGGCTGTGTTGCTGACACAGCATTTACTGTGTGTAGAGTAAAGCACCCAGGGCCACGACTATTTTGTTTGTGTGTGTGTGCGCGCGCATGTGTCTGTGCACACGTGTGTGCATGAGTGTGCATGCATGCTTTTCTTCTGACAAGTCTTTCATTGTGGCAGGCACCCAATTCCCTCTGTCTTTCTTAACACCAGTAGGCTAGCTGTATCACCTGCACAGCTCCTCTTGGTGTTCCCTTTGTACTGACATGAGAGAATAAACCGCAGCTTATGCCTGTTCTGGATGTTAGGGGAGGCTCTGCAATAATTATAGGCTATCCCTTTTCATTGATTTGTGGTTATAGTCTCAAACCAGCCAAATCTAGATGGGGTAGACTGTCTAGACTGGATAGCTCATAAAGTAGACAAAAGCCTTCCACCCTGTATGTCTCTCTGTGAATTTATTCATTGAAGCTAAGGGTGTAAGTACAGTAGAAGGGCTTAAGTCCTTTTTTTTAGTTGATCCATGTCCTTTGCTGTTTGTGCTTCGAGGGGCTGCCCTTAAATGAAATGTCTCTGTTTCAGTTTTGTTTTCCAAGAAATCATTGTGAACTGCTGCCAAGCTATTAAATGCCATCCTCCTTGCGATTCATGGAAGCCAGTGTGCTGTGCCGTCTCTGATGTCTCTGTTGAAAAGAGTATGTCCCAGTTTGCTTTTTAAATGCAATGCAGCATTCAAGTGCCAGATCTTTGAATCCTACCTATTTGTGTAACATGGTTTTACTCAACCTGACCAATTTGGGTCGAGCTGTTCAAGTCACGCATAATGACAGGTGAGCTAATGGTCCAGGTACCGCTTGCTAACCAGACTTGGCATCTCTTACAAGGAAGTCTAAAGTCCTTGACCTACTTTGTGCCTTCTGTATTTTAAGGGCTTCGTCATGTTGCAGCTTGCTTGCCAGAAGCAATGTATTCCTCTGTATTTTAAAGGAATTCTCATTGTGAAAACTCTTTTCAGCTTCCTTTTTGTGCCTGTACTAATGGTGAATTTTCTTACCCACAGACCAACCAGCAGTGCAGTTGCACACGGCTCTCGTGGCATGACTACCACAAACAAGGGAAACAAGGCCTTGAAGGTACATTGCTTGCATGAGATAGAACTGAGTTTGTCACCAGAGAGAATTTTAGATGTTGAATGTTAATGTCAGGACAAACACTCACCAAGCCCCGTTCCTGTCTGTGTTCCTAGGTGAAGCGGGAGCCAGGGGAGAATGGCACCAGCCTGACAGATGATGAGCTGGTGACCATGTCGGTGCGGGAGCTGAACCAGCACCTGCGGGGCCTGACAAAGGAGGAAATCCTGCAGCTGAAGCAGCGGCGGCGCACCCTGAAGAACCGGGGCTACGCTGCCAGCTGCCGGGTGAAGCGTGTCACCCAGAAAGAGGAGCTGGAGAAGCAGAAGGCTCAGCTGCAGCAGGAGGTGGACAAGCTGGCCACAGAGAATGCCAGCATGAAGGTGGAGCTGGACGCACTGCGTTCCAAGTACGAGGCTCTGCAGAGCTTTGCCAGGACTGTGGCCCGCAGCCCCGTCACCTCAGCCAGGGGACCTATGGCCTCCGTCATAGGGCCCCTCATCCCTGGCAAAGTGGCTGCCACCAGCGTCATCACCATCGTCAAATCTAAAACGGGGGCCAGGTCGTAGTAGCAGAAAGGGTGGCACGGCAATTCGTCAGACTAAAGTAGAGTCAGTGCATCATAACGGGGCAGAGGATTGGCTACGTGTCTCAGTTCTCAGTTTT
Source organism: Monocentris japonica (assembly GCA_900323365.1). Lineage (NCBI taxonomy): Eukaryota > Metazoa > Chordata > Actinopteri > Trachichthyiformes > Monocentridae > Monocentris > Monocentris japonica. The sequence goes on from OOFE01016374.1 coordinate 73,946, forward strand.
AACTCTTGAACACTCTTGGCACTAACACTAACAATATGATTGCCCAAATCGCTCTTTCAGTCTGATACAGCAGTCTGCACCAGTGGACCTAAAGTGTTGTACATTAGGGCTGCACAATTGATTGTGTAGTGATATACAAGTTTCCACAGTTAATAATCAAAGAATATTTGCAGTATTGAAACATAGTCAATATGGCGGTATACGGTGCAAAAAGTGCAATAAAATAATGTTGCTGAAGTCATTGAGACTGCAAGATCTAGCAAAATAATTGGGATTATCATTTTTGCCATATTCGTGCAGCCCTATGGTACATGCAGAATGTACATGAGTTTTATATTTCATACACTGGTTTTCAGAAGATTAACAAGAATCTAGAGGGATAGTTGATGCCCGATTCTTAACTGTTGTCTCTTTCAAACGGTTCTTGTTTTTGGACATGGTATGTTGTATGTCTGTTGTTTCTTAGAGATTGACCTCTTTTCCGTCCTAAAAAGTTGATTTGTGCACTGTCACACAACTGAGTCAAATCACGAGCAGTAGGCGTTACACCTGGCCTATTCCACAGAATTAGTTGAGGAAAGAACCAGCACTTATCCCACTTTGAAACCCTTTGCTTGTTATTATGCACTGACTTAAATTAGGACGAGTTACATGGTCTCAAACTCTTGGTATGGATGCTACAGATGTCTTTAAAACAGCCTGACTAACCCAAAACTAGTAAATTAGTCCAATTTGTGATTCTGTTGGTTGTCCGTCAAGAATATAAACATGAAATAATGCTCCCAAGTCAGCATTCACATCTGTTTATACATCTGTGACAGACTTGAATGAACTTGTCATCATCAATATGACGATATGACAAGTAGATGCAATAATATACGTATGCACTGAAAATACAAAGAGGTCTTGCATATTTATGGTAAATGGAAATGTTTAAAATGATGAGCAGTTTTAAATGGTTTGTTCCAGAGCTGACTGCCATTCCAATATGACAAGATTCTTCTCCAATATCTGAAAACCTGAATGTTATTACAGTAATATCCTCATGTTTTGTGGGGACAGCGTAATCCACAAACATTTTGAAACATAATTTTTGCTCATAGAGAAAATATGTTCAAGTTGTTTTGTTTAAATATATATATATTGCATTTTTTGTAATTACTTGTCGACAGGGCAGTCCAATATTTCCAAAAGAGAGTCTTTACACAAGCTTTACTGTTCGAATCGTTAAGGTGTAGAAATCTTTGTCTAACGTTGAGTTCTTGGTTTTTATTACTGCGTAGATTACCTTCCATTGTTTATAGAAATACAGAAAAAGAAAACACAAAAAAAAACCTGTGATATCTTTTTGCAATTGTACCGAAAGTGGCTTACTATTGAAGTCTGATAGCTTTTTCTAGTGACTAGGCGCGTACTGTGGGGTAGCGCGTGATGTGATGTGTAAGTGACAAGTTGGCAGTGTCGTTCACTGTATAGATGTCAATGCTGTGCTATTTAAAACAAATCTGTAGAGCTAATCTAGGTGGTGTAAACAAGGTCAATTGTCTTTGTTCGTATTGGCATCTGTGATATCCTCCGCTTCCTTGGTGTTAGTTACAAATCATTTTGTCATTAAGAGTTTACCACATTGAGCCATGCAAGACAGAATTGGGTGAAATGACATTTGGATATCCAAAAAGTTGCATTCCAGTGGCTCTCTGATTTATGTGTAGCCTAGAACCATATTCTCCTCACAGAATCTGACTAATGGTTGCACTGGGTGCTGGATTCCCTCTAAATACTTCCTTTCAAACACATAAGTAACCTAAAAGTAAACTTTACTCAGAATCAGAGCGCAGTTATAAAAGAATAACCCCAGTTATTCCCTTTTTATAGACTAAATGAAATATGAAATTGTGAGAATAAGCAGCATTAACAGTTTTAACTTCAGCCAACTTGTTTTGAAACCTTGTTGAGAAACCTTGCAATTTCTCAAGGTTGGGACTCTTAATTAAGATCATATCAATAACCTTTGGGGGGTCTTACGATGGGTAACGGCTGAAATGTGCAGCATTACTATAAATTTACCACTTGTCTTCAGATTGTCAGGTTTAAAGCGGTACAGTTTGGCTGAGGGTTTGTATGCACTAAGCTCCTGCTTGTTTTGCTCAGGACAAAACAGGTCACTCTAAAAATGAACAAAACATTTTAGATGAGATGCAGGGAGGTGGGGACGGCAGCTCTGTTCATTTTTTTTTTTTAATAAGCATGTCATAAAGGGCTTCAATCCACACTCAGAAAGAGACACTGCAAAACCACGTAGAATTACAATCAACGGCTGCCAGCAAAGCTTCATCTGTGCCAAGTGTCGCATCACTTTCCTGACCCTCTAAAAGGAATTTAACAATGAAGCAGTTTTACACCTCAAGGTGAAAGTAGTTATGTAATGATATTAACACAATGCAGTTCATCCAACTCTAATTCTGCTGCTGGTCAGAGCATCTTAGGATGTCTAAAACAGTGCGGCATTTTATCTAAGGTAAAGAGCATGTTGTCTACAGTCTCAAAACCACACCTAGGCAAAACTCCATGCCTGACCAGGGCGCTGATTATTCTGTATGTGTGCCACTATCCTCACTTTGTCAGCATTCTTAGCTATTTACATGGACTGGTTAACTGTGGAAAATATATATCTGACTCTTGACATAGCCCAGTATTGATGTTGGCGTCCTTATTGCTGTGGCAGTCTTGTGGAGTGAATCTTTCCGTGTGAAGTGTCTTTAAGGTGTTCACGTGGCACCGTCAACCAATCTCTTAATCTCCACTAGAGATGATTCTCCCTCTCTCACACACAGGTGTATAGTATAGCTACAGTAGGTATTAATGACCATTGTGAAAAAGTGACCCTTAATATGCAACTCAGTGGAAAGGTGTGAAAGAGTAGATGTAAGAGTAATTTATATTGTCAAAGTGACTATGGTCTGTTATTTAATAATTCTTGCTCCAGTGTTTTTGTCATTTTCTTGTAATATAAATGTTTTCTTTTGGCCTCAGATTTTACACTCCTAAATGGAAGAGCATTTGGCCTTTGTTTATAGTGGCTAACAGGTTTTAACTGTAATCGTTAAACACCCACACACGGTACTCTGTCTGAAAGGAATCAAGGGAAAGTTGCCCAAAGCCTAAATATTATCTGGTCTGTAATTAGCTGTATTACCTGACCCATAAATTGGACTTCAAGATCCCATTGAATGATATTGCTATTACATTACATGGATGTTAGCCCGTAGGACAAGGCTGAGGTTAGGTTTTGTGCACTGAGTGAGGTAGATGCTACAGCAGATTCTGTCACAAGGGCCACTTGCAATATCTTTTTGTGTGTTTGGAAGACTGAGGTTCTTCTGCTGCTACACCAGTCATTAATGCTCATTTCCGTTTCAGTGTGTGTTGAGTGTGTATTTGAAATTGATCTTATCAACACTGTAATTTGTTCTGCAGATTTCATTTTACTTGGTTCTGGCTTTTTGTTTACAAGCAATGTATTAGAGAGGATAAATAACTTAATAGCACTTGTGTGGCAGTTGGATTAACTAGCTCTCAAGACATCGGCTTTTTCATCAAATTATGCTTTGTAAACAGTTGACTGTGCAGGTTTTTCCTCATACTCCATGGAGTGGGTCTGTTTCAAAGGTATAAAAATCCAACTAAAAAGTGAGTAATACAAAGTTAATAATCAGTTTTGTTATTTTTCTGTATGGGTTGTAATAAAATATTGCAGTACTTTGTATGAAAACAGACAATAGTTAATTGTAACTATTTATAAATTAAATTATTGTACTTTTTGCAATCTGTAGATAAGTACTATGTATTCATATATACAGTCACAACTGTGGATTTAAATGTGATTCTGAGGTGTCTAAGTTATTGATGTATATATTGTATGTTTGTTGATACAGCTTACTTTATTTTCTATAAGATCAATAAAAATGTTTTGAAAAAGGCTTATAAGCACCACTACTCTGTCTTTGGAGGCTTTAAACTGTTGAAATTGGGTTTTGTCATATTCTGTGGCGTCATTGACCCACTTTGATACTTGTAAAAATAAACTGGCGGGGAAGGCTTTTTGCCGTCCAGGGTGGGTTTTAGAAGACGGCGATCATTTAGATGGCACGATTTCTTTTTCTGTGATCCAAAAAAAGCCGTCGGGCGACCCACTTTGACTAACCTCAGTGGACATATTTTTGGCCCGACACGAGTAAAACATTAGAGTCATGAAGGATGTCTAGGTGTGCCTGTCCTAGATTAGGAGGAGTGGTGAGTTAGTCATCTGGGCTCCCTCTGGGGATCCTGGGCCCCCTCTGTCTCCACGCACCTCATCAAACATCACCCTCCTCAGCAACGTCTCAACCCCAGCACGCATTCAAAACATCTCATGAGGGGACATGGACAAAGAGACAGATGGTTCAAGACAAGCCACACCTTACCACTCTGCCTCTATAGCCTTTTACTGTTCTTCCAGCAGTGCACCTCTTTTATATAGAGACAGAGAGGCGGCTCCTACAGGTATTTATGACCTGTGACTTGGAGGATGCTCCTCTCCCTCCTCGGATGCCTGCCCCAGACAACTGGATGGCCCCTGAAGAGTTGATTAATTTGGCGGGTTGGGTTAAGGTGAGCTGGTGGGCAATCTAGGACAGCATTCTTCATCTTCACCCACTTCTGCAGCAGGTGCCTGCCCCAGTTCTCAGACCACAGCCCACTGTACAATTAATGTTGCCATCCTCATCAGCAAGGCCAGCCGTTCATTCACCATGGCTGCTCTGCCAGAGCCTGGCATGGTGCTCCACTCTGCAAATGTCGCAGCGGCAGAGGACATGTCTATTTATACAAATAAACTTCTTCTGCTTCACATTAGCTATTATTTGAATCGCTTTGCACTGCTGCCATGCACATGAAGCAGCTGGCATATGAGGTAGCAATAGAAATGCTTATTTGCAGTATATCAACCGCCATAATTATTGGAGAGCCAATGGCATGTTGGCAATTACAGCAAACCTGATGTGCACTGCTATCCAGATGAGGGATAATAAAGTCAGTGTTATGGAGATATCTATTCAAGATTATTGTCTGTTACGAGTTTACATTATAATTTTGGTTTTGCAATACGTGGAGGTGGGTTACCCTCTGCTGGCAGCTTAGTGTAAAGACTCCTACTTTGCTTCTGATGTGATTTGATTTGATGATAACAGGATGCTTTACTGTATACCCACTGGCAGACTGAAGAGTCATTCATTTCACTCCACATGTTGAACTGTCAAATTATTAAATATCATTAAATAACAAGGTGTCAGCTGTAGTCCTGTGTTGTCCTCTGTTCATGCTACATCGACAGTTTACAGGTTAGAAATCACACATTACATTTTTCATTTGACCCCAAAAATCTTTTAATAATCCCACTTTTAGTGTGCCTGTGGTACTCACTAGAGAGTTTATAGTGACCTTATTGTACTTCATGGTATTTCTTTAATGTCCTATGGTATCACTATAATATCCCTATAGGATTTTATATATAGTTTATAATTTTGCTGTGATATTTGTATAATATCCTAAAATTTGCTATAGGATTAGTGTTAAGTTATGACATTTATGACATGACATTTACATGGGCCTATAATAGCACAGTTATGCACCCTCATTAGTGGGTGAAGTGCTGGAGTGCTGTCCAAAGCCTGCATATTTCAATGTCTTACCAATTATTAAATCATTTCCCCACAGCCACAGGACATACAGGAAAATACATTACATACATTACATTAGTGTTTTGGAATATGTTTAGAGCTATATGTTTCAAAATATCGATATAAAACAAAAGGTCAAAACCTGTATCTGTGCTTACATGTAGATGACATTCTTTGAGTGTACGAAAATATTTTGGATATACTTGCAGATGTATGTTCTCAGCAGATTTCTCAGCTATTTCAAATGAATGCCATCTACATGTCCAAATGCGTTTTGGGGGCATTCTCTGTATATTTATGTGACAGATAGGACCTGCCCATTAGATAATTGCAACCACCTGTGAGCTAATGTAGAACGCATAAAGCTGCTAGTTCCTTGCTGGTCACGTCAGGGCTGCATTGTGTGTTGAACGCTGATTGCACATAATGCACTCTGTCTAGATTGGGTGCGTGCGTGCGTGCGTGCCTGCGTGGATTGGTGTTCAGATTAATCATCACCTATTAATCATCCAGATCACTACTGCATGTATATTGTTTTGCTGAGCACTTTGACTGTTCACAGGCCACTCCATTACACTAGTGGCAGCATAGCCCATAACTCTGGCGGGACTTGGCCTTCTTTCCCTTCCTCCCTTACATTTATAATGGAGATTTTAAAGAAGAAGAAACCCCAATAACTTTTGCTATAAGAAAATAAAGCCTAGTACACGTTTGTCCTTGAGTCATGTCTCTGTTTGGTTGATTTATCTGAACAAACTATGTGAGTAGGTGGACTTATAATCACTACAATCCATATACTCAGACTCTATCAATATAAATAAACGGTCACATTTAGAAACATGAAGCTTAACGTTCTTAAAATACATGTGACATTTTATTTATTTTTACTTTGGATGTCCACCAGCTGATATGTGATCAAAGACTGCTGTGGCAGATAAGCTGGTATTTTATTTGTGTGGGAATCCAGATATCAGTCACGTGACAGTGGAAAATTCCGCTATTATGTAACATGTCGGCGCCGGCATTTATCGTACAATTCACTCAGTGTCAAGCAAACCAGAATAAAACCAGAATGTCAGGTCAGAAGTTTCAAAATAAAGCCTTTACTGAAGCACGTGTTACAGGTTTCTTTTTTGTAGTAAGAGTGACGCCGTTTTTCCGGTCTTACGTCGGCTTTCTCCGGATAACTTGACGCAGGGAGGTCCGACGCCGTGACGTACGCTGCGTCGCCGGCAGAGGGGGCGTTGGTGCACCGCGCTGCCGCCGCTCAGAAGCGTCACTCGCACACCAACCGGCAACCTGCACGCAAAA
>OOFE01016374.1:80993-93653 GCA_900323365.1 Monocentris japonica
CAATTGTCACAGCCCGTACAACATCTTTTATTTTGAGGGATTCAGTGTTCTTGTAGTCAGGGTATTTGGGCTGTCCTTACAGAATATTCGCCAGCTTTAGTCTTGTCGTGCACAAAATGATAAAGAACGGACACCACCACCACCAAGTGAACACACCAGCTGGGAAAGACGCAGGGACGACCCCAAGCGCTGCAGCCTGCAGTCCGGAGAAGAGAAGGCGAAGCATCCGGGTGTGGTGCGATGGGTGGTGAGTTGTTGCTGTCACGGGAATACCATTAGATAGTCGACCGCATGAGGAAGATGTATAGTCCATACTGTCGCACTGAGCATGTTTGAATAAATGTGTCACCTACCCCCAGGACAGGCCTACTCCATAAAAAATATTCACTTATTTATGCATCCACAAATATCTTAACAAACTAAATATATATTCCATTGCATAGTTTATGTTCTAACATGGCACACCTGTCAGAGTTTTAGTGGCCTGGCACAACCACTGCACTTCAGGATGCATACAAGCCAGTGATCTAGCTGCTGCTGAGATGTTGAGTAAGAATAAGAATGATGTACAATAAGTGTAGGCCTGCTGACCACCATGAAGACACTTGTTCCTATTGGCTGGAATCACACCTTGACATAATGTGATAATGAGATATTTAAGTTGATCTTTCATGTTGCTAAATCCACAAAGTCAGTATAGTATACAAACACAGAATGCTACTAGCACAGTAAAAGACAAACAAACCTGCCATGATCTAACAGTCAGTTTGTATGAATGCAAAGCATTGTGATACTCAGCTGCTGTCAGTTTTTAGGCATACAGGACATGCATGCAAGATGTGTACTGTTCCCCACATGGTACAACATTCCTATTCAGTAGAATCAATGTATTTACCATTTAACAGTATGATAGATCAAATTAAAATATGGTCACTTTCTGTGGCTACTTTTATGTTGCCATAGTGACACCTCTACAAACAAGGTCTCTGCTTTCAATATGCCGTCATGCAATAAAGCGATAGAGATGCACTCGCCATTTGACTGACACAAACTCATATTTCATTTGTGCCAGGTGCACAATGCATGGACACAGTGCCACAACAACAAACAACAAAGCAAGGTTGAGCAAAAAAAAAACTAAACACTTACCTCAACTAGTAAAGGCAATCATTTTATGTGGGCCAACACCTATTAAATTGCAGGCCATCCAGCTTATGACAGGCAAGCTTCCTGGTGTTTTTTTAAATGCATCTGACATTGAACTGGTCTAGGTGGAGTTAAGGAGGTTATTCATCACATACCAAGGTTGTTTGAGGTCCTAATAGTCACAGCTCAGACACACCTGTGGTGCTCTGTGCTCTAATACCTCAGTCAACTCAACAACCTTGGTCCCCACAGAGTCACCATTAAAGTGGGGGTACAAGGCACAGAAAGTCCCTATGCTGTAATCTGAACAAAACACCATGCAAGATAAACAAGCCAGCCAATGTCTACAAATCAGTTTGCATGGGCATGAAAAATGCTTAAAAAGCGAAGCTAATACTTGCACAGTCACTTTTTGTCTAGCTGGCTCTGTCATGAGAAGCACCAAGCCCTCCTGGTCAGATTCTGTCTTCATAGCGTAGAGGCAAAAAATGCTTTGAATTTCTGTGTATGAAGACCAGGATTATCGTGGCTTTCTCTGGTAGAATTCTGTCCATTTAGGTGTGGCCGCCTAGCCATGGTTTGCTGGAATGTTGCAGAATATTTGGGATGCCAGAATATTAACTGGTGGGGTGAGCTCGCAAAGAGGGCCAGTGTCAACAGAGCTCATGTCACTGACCCCTCTAACCCCTCCGGCCCACACCTGCCACAGCCACGGCCTCTTATGCAACTGCTATCATCACTGAACACTCTGTTTCCTGCAGCCTACTGGGCATCACTGTATTCTTATCGACACCCAGCACTATCAGCACTATGACAGAGGCCATATTGAGGAAATTCCAAGGAAATAGCGCGGACATCAGACATCTCTGACTCTGCTCCTTCTTCACAGCACAACAAGGCACTCTGTTCTTACTGGTTACCAAGACAGGGGTTAAAGATTGGTCGTCAAGCAAGCATCATCAAAGAAGTGTGTAAAGTCCACTTCCACTCCATGTATCTGCTGAGGTAGTGTGTGTAGACGAGCTGTTTAAAGCCTGAGTCAGGGAATGATCTTTTATTGAGTCATTCTGGGGTAATCTGAGACCATCAATATCCTGAGACCATAAAATATGTAATAAAAACATATCAGCCATCAGCTGTCTAATATACTTTTACTCTGTAAAGAAGAAATCTTCTACTATGGATAACTGTATTGCAGCAGTCTCTCACATATTGGCATTTTATTCAATTCAAATCTGAATTTATTGTCAAGATTATGATTGTTGGTCTCACTGCTGTCTCTTAAAGGAGTGATGCAGTCATGCTAATATCTTTACTGGTAGTTTGTACACTTCTCCCATTGTACTTTGTCACTTTCTACCCAGTCGCCTCTCTGGTGCCATTCTTGAGGAGCTCAGGTGGTGTTTGGGTGTCTGCTAACAGGCCACACTAGTTAATATTTCATCATCCCACTGCGATCCTCTCATGATCCACCCCTGCTGAAAAATACAACAGGAATACAATCACCCATCGGGCACCTCGCTAGTGTTCCTGGGTTACGGGTCTATCCAAGGACAGATAGAGACAAACACCCCAAGGCTGCCTCTTGGTCTTATGTAACCCGGTCTCAGAGTTTTCTTCCCTCTTCATTCTCCTCCAAATGCCCCCCTTGCACGCCTCTGGACCTGAACCCACTCTGCAGTGCCTGCACACGTGGATCCCATTTCATTCCCATCGGTCTCTCTTGAGTTGCCTCAACAAGAAGCCTGCGTCTAGTGCATCTGTTTAAACTAGTGGATATGGCTGATAGGCAAGCATTGCAGTGTGATAGTAGGTAATCTTGTTTATTTAAGACCTACAGTACTGGGGGTAATTTCAGTTCGCTCCAGGAACAATCCAGTCTGTACGTAGTCTGCGTACAGTGACACCACAGCAAAGCGTGGATGTTGTCTTTCATTAACAGAGGATTCTGTGACTGTTGTCGTCGTGTTCACAGTCCTGCCAGTGCCCGTCTGTTTTCTTATCGATTTCTGAGGATGCTATTTATAGCGTTATTCCACACCTTACTCCTGCGAATGCCGATGTGCAGCGTGGCATGACGGATCGGACAATTTGAATGATTTTAATGTGATTCATTTTAGCCTTGGATCATTGTCTTGTCATTTCATCAGTTGATTACGAACACATTGACAGACTGCTAAACTGCTAGTCCGGTTAGCCAACCTTACAGGGTGAATTAGTTCCATAACTCTTTGGTCAAATCCTAATAAACTCAAATCAACCCATCTTCACTTTGAACAATCTGAGCCTGATCTGCTATCTTGCTTGTACAGTACACATCAATAACATGGTTGAAGTGGACCAGAAAGAGGCCAGGTGTTGTCAGCAGTAGCAGTGATGGAAGGTTAATGTCCATACTAGATTACCAGGTTACTATCTCAGCTCCAATCCACACTAATCTAATTATCTACAGATGGTGTGCTGGACTGAGTGACAGAGGGAACACGTTGTCTGTCATTGATTTTCTTATGTTGAAATTTTGATCAGGCGCATCAATGTGTAAATATGTAATTATTACATGATGTGTTTGGATCTTTCAGAAAGACATCACTTAGCCCATACCCTGTGAGCTAGTTAGCATTTATTTTTATCTTTGTGTATTTTTTCTAGAGGATTTTTAATGAAAAAAGCCTGAAATAAGTTGCATCTTTGCTTTTGGTTCACTGGCTCTTTATTGTTTCTCTCCCAGCTATGACATGGTCCATTATGGCCACTCCAACCAGCTGCGACAGGCCAAGGCCATGGGAGATTACCTCATCGTTGGAGTACACACAGACAGTAAGGGCAAAAACCAGGGGTGTCAGGCCCTGAATCAGAAGAGTCTACAGCTGATTGCCATCACATTAACATTGTCCTCTCAGTGCTGCACCTTCACACAACAAACCAAACCTAACATGCAACAGACTCAGCCTCAAAGTCAGACCCCCATCACAGATCTAATCCTTTCACGATCCTCTGCCACTACCATACTCACCCTCCTTCAGTTCCTCAGTCCTGTCTAAAATCTAATCCCGTCTCACCCCTTTACCTCAAAGGACCATTGATCAGAAACTTGACTTCTTGTATCCCCAATCCTTTGCCTCCATTTCAACCTGAGATTCCTCTTTTCCCACCTGGAACTCCTGGCTCAGGGAAAAAAAGGTTAAAATGCCTTACAACGTATTTAAAACACTTTGGGACCTACTCGATAAAACTGCTAATTTGCAGCAGGTTCCTGTCCTGCAGCAGCGGAAAGAGAAAGGAAGACGATTCAAAAGAGGTAGATATTTAGAAAAAAGATAAGACAATATATAAGAAACAAAAGATTATTGAGAAAGTACCCAGTGGTTGTGCACAGTGCACTGCCTCGCTCTCCCACGACACACCAGGGCATTTTTGATAACCCAGAAAGAGACAGTGCTCAGGCTTAACTCAAACAATGGAGCCTCACACTACAGTCAGGGTCAGCACAGATAGCAACATATCCTCCACTCAAGTGATAACGGGCTATCTCCGTGACGAGGGAGAGAACTGATGCTGCATTCATTCAGTGTAAAAAAACGTCTTATCAGAATGTAATGTTCAGAATGGAATGTAATGATTTCCCTCCCTGTATTCTATTTTCTATCAGTGCTTTTACTGTTGTTGATGATTAGCAACAATATTGTCTGTGCTTAAATGTTTGTTGCCAAGGTGAAATCGCAAAGCACAAGGGTCCACCAGTCTTCACTCAGGAAGAAAGGTACAAGATGGTGCGTGCCATAAAATGGGTGGACGAGATAGTGGAAGGAGCACCTTATGTCACCACCCTGGAGACCCTAGACAAGTACAGCTGTGACTTCTGTGTACATGGAGGTACCCATCTCTGCTGCATGTTCTTCTGTATCGGCACATATGGATGAATAGTCATGGGCAGTCTTTTATTGAGCTCTAAAAAGATTTTGGATCTGCCATTAGATGATTGTTGTGGATACAGTATAACCTATATACTGTCATTTCAGATGATATAACACTTACAGTGGATGGAAAGGACACATATGAAGAGGTGAAGAAGTCAGGACGATACAGGTGAGATTTACATTACTGTTAATAATAATTCAACGATCAGGAAGGGGTGTGGTTTCTCATAAATGAATATGTTGTCTGCCGTGTTGTTACAGGGAGTGTAAGAGAACCCAGGGAGTTTCAACCACAGATCTGGTTGGCAGGATGCTGCTCATGACCAAAGCACACCACAGCAACATTGTGAGTACAGCAAAACCTTTTCTTCTCTCTACGTTTTCAGTTCACGGTGCAGGAGGAATGCAAAGTCCTCAAGCCTGATTTGTTCCTCTCTTGTCTTTAGGATAGTTCAGACTATCAGCAGCACACAGACAACTTTGGAAAGGTAGGTATCATGCCCATTTTGACACATTTCCAGCTTATTTTAGTGTTTTCTGTCATTACCAAGTTAATATTAAATCTTTAAATTGTGTCCACTTGATGCAGCTTACGACCAAACTCGACTGGGTCTATCTGGGACCAAATCTTAGGCTCTAGCTTTCTCTGCCATAACTGTTTGTCATTCGAGTCATTCGAGATACCAACCATTTCCAAACAAAGGCCTTTACTGTGGGCCCACTTTACAATCAAGTTGCGGGCCTGGCCAGTAAACAATGAATGTCACATCTGTTCCTGGATGGGGAAACTAACTCGGGGTCAGCATGCTGTGGTTCTCAATAGTGCTAAAAGAAGAGAGGGCCATTTTCACAGTTCACTGTCTAAGACTGGAAGAATAATGCTGTGAATTTGGCTGGTGTTGAATAGACGCCCTGGGGATTTGTGGGCCAGCTTGTTGGTCATTGATTTTGTGATCAACATAAAGTACATTACTCCTTACACCACTGGGTGGTGCTGGAGCAGCAGAAGCATTCATTTAGGCCTCGTGCTCAATATACTGTAGTGATGATGCCTATACTGACGTGTGTCTTGCTCGTTGTTGCTCTATCACCCTGTACTTATTACTCCTATTTCTGGATTATGGGGGTCGCATGGTCAGAAGGGCCACAGTCCGTGGACGGGGGTGTCTCAGTTCCTGCAGACCTCCCAGAAGATCATCCAGTTTGCCTCAGGCCAGGAGCCTCAACCCGGAGACACTATCATCTATGTGGCGGGAGCCTTCGACCTCTTCCGTATCCTCTCATAACCATATTTCACAATTCACAGGATTCCTGACTGAAATCATTGTTACTATTCCTTCAAAAACATGCACAGTTTGATAAATCAATAAGAATGGATAACACAGTGACTGTCAGAATAGCCAATATACTTAGTAGCAGATAAAGTTTGCGTAGTGTGAACAGTTTACACCAAACAAATACAAATTCTAAACTATATATTGTCCCTTGACCAGCTTCACTTTCAGACATTGGCCATGTTGACTTCCTGGAAGCAGTGTATAAGCTCGCAGAAAAGCCATATATTATAGTGGGGTTGCACTTTGATCAGGTGAGTCCCATTCTGCTGACTTGTGTGGGACAGCTTCTGCCTCCTTGAGTCTTGTGCTATTATTTTATCACACATTTGTACTTTGTTCATATTTTTCAGGAGGTGAATCGCTACAAAGGGAAAAATTACCCCATCATGAATGTCCATGAAAGAACGCTCAGTGTCCTGGCTTGTCGAGTGTGTTGCCTCTCTTTCTCCATACTTCATTCATCTTTTACAAGTAGAAATTTAAGAAGCATCTAATTGATTTTTTTGTGCGCTTTTTTTCACAGTATGTTTCTGAAGTGGTGATTGGTGCACCTTTTGCAGTCACAAAAGATTTGCTTGACCATTTCAAGGTAAATACAGAGCAATACAGGTATCTCCTTGCACCAGAGAACACTTTTCTCAACAATACAGAGTCAAAACGAGATGTAAAAAGCACTGCTTTGTTTTTACAGGTGGATCTTGTATGCCATGGAAAGACAGAGATATACCCTGACAAGGATGGATCCGACCCTTATGCTGTAAGATCCCTAAAGTTTTCACATTTACAGATATTTTAAGTGAACGCATTCATAGAGTAATCATGAGGAATGGTAAATCAACATTTTTTTCCTATATCCAGGAGCCCAGGAGAAAAGGAATCCTGCGTACTGTCGACAGTGGGAACAGCCTCACTACTGACGCCATTGTGCAGAGGATAATCAAAAACAGGTAAGAAGATCAAAGTTGCTGTCAACCTCAAGTACATACCAGAAAGTCTAGGGAGCTGCAATGACCACATTTTCATTATATCCTATCAGTTTCTAAGGTAAATACGTAAATGGTGCATAGTTAACTCGCTTTTTCCAACTTCCTCTGTATGACCCAGGTTGCTATTTGAAGCTAGGAACCAGAAGAAAGAGGCCAAAGAGATTGCTGTGATCCAGGCCATGAAGCGACAAGAGGAGGAAAAGACTAAAGAAAGAGCCCAGGCTGTGCTGTAGGAAGGCCCTGAATAAATACCACCAGACACTGACAGACTCAATCCATCTAAACTCCCATACAATAAAATCAGCCCACCTCATGAGTGTTGTGGCACCCTCCACACACTATCCTTACTAACAGCAGACTCTTGGCTAACAAGCTACCAGTGTGGCTTTGTTCTGCTGTGGGATCATCAGGTATATGTGTGGGTACAAGCTGCATATGCAATTACATGTCATTCCAATGAGTGTCATCAACAAATCACCCACACAAACATCTAACTGTCCACCCGTGTTATGGACAGGGCAATGGAAACCCCCGAGCACTTAAGATATCGCCATGTCTTCAACAGTCGATTTTTTTGTCTTCAGATATTGTTCATTCCTCAAGTACTTATACTTTTTTGCCGTTAAAATCATAGTATTAATTTTATGGGTGTTTTTTTATCATGGGATTGGGGATGTGAGGGGCAAGTGGGAAACCAGAACTGTTGGCCGAGGCTTGGAATAGTTGGAGTCTAAGGAGGAGATAATTTAGCCTCATGGGGTGATTGTTGAACAGCAAACATTTTGTCATTTCCAGGGGGCTGTTGCTGCTTTCTGCCCAGCATTGGGATTAGCCCCTCAACACACTGTCAATCTGATCTATCTCTGTATATATGTACTGTATGCATCTATTATAAATGAATAACAGGCTCTCTGAAGGATCCTGAAACCACTAGAGCATTGGGGCTGAAAAACTCCCATCCCTTTGAAAGCGTTCCATCGGCTAATTTACTTGGGAGAAGCTGAGGGTATTGATCCAGGTTGCTATTTGAAGCTAGGGACCAGAAGAAAGAGGCCAAAGAGATTGTTGTCATCCAGCAGTAATTACACAGCGGTTGTGGTCATTTCAGAAGCTGTATGCAAGAGAGAAAATATTGCCCAAATGACTAACCTTTGCTTCCAACTAGGGTAGTTCAGCGTCTGGAAGTGAAAAAGTATGGGACCTCATGTACATACCAGACCTTGCTTCAGAATGCACTGACTGTAAACTGTTCAGTCATCAGAGCTGTTTTATTTTATAGATGGAACAGTTTTTAACAAAAAAAAAAAAAAAAGCACACTATCAAGACCTGCACACCTGGCCTTTTGAGTGCAATTGTGTTTTCTTTTTTAAAACAACCACTCCTTACACTTATTCTAGTATAGCGCACATCAAGTTTTAACACAATGCTTAATTATCTTAGAATAGAGAACGATGAAAGATGCTCAATGTTGACGACTCGATCGTGAAGTAGAACGCTTACTGTCATGTTTGAGCCCTGAATAACCTCTATCTCACTATCAAATGGGATTTAATATAAAAAAAATTGTAGCTGTTTATTTTACTGACCACCTCTCCATTAACTCTGATTGGTTTCATATTGTTTCAAAAGCATAATAATATGTCTGTATGTCAATTTGGAATGTATTCAGTGTAGGCTATATTCTATATGTTATTGACAACTCCCAATTGACAAATACTGTAGAAATGAATCGGCCTACAGTATATTATTGCTGACAATAATAACTTCATCTGAAAAACTGTGTTTGTCATCTTGTTTCTACAAAAAACAGAAGAACTTGCCTTGATGTATTAGGACTGTCATGTTAAAATAATTTCTTCTTCTAGCTGAGGTAAGTGAGCAGGCTGCACATTAGTCACATTATGAAACGGTAAGGTCGTGACACAAAGGTGACCTTTGATCAGTAAAGATGATCTTAATTTTGCAACATATGAATGACTCACACTGAGGGGTGGGTAAATGTCAAGTCATTAAGATGAGATCATTTAGCAGCAAATTTAACCCAAACAAAGTTCTGTGTACTCTCCAACTAGACGTACAGTGGAAATGCTCATATGTGTTATGACTTTTAGGTGATTTTTAACACAAAGCCAAAGCAAATCATGTTAAATTTGTAAGCATAGCCTAGTTATATGACTCTTGATGCCATCACAGTATGATATAATTTCTAATGCCATTGCAATTAAAGCTGTATTGGGCAGTGCAGTTGATTAAACAAACCATGATAAATTTATGAACAAATATATCAATCTGAGGTCATATGCTGATACTGTGAAGCACCCCTCAGAAATGTAATTTCTCAAGAGATTGTTGTTGTGCTGAATTCAATTCAATATTTTGTGATTCAGTTGTCAGTGAACAGAAGTAACCCTCCAACTCCAACTGTTTAGCTCCTTCCATAAGATATTTATTATTAAAAAAAACAGCTACCTGTCCTTTCATATGCAATTGTATTGTCTATATTCTCATTAATTTAATAATTAAATATGTGCTACCACAAAGATTTGGGGAGTACTATGTCATGGTTGGACTACAGGTTAAAAGATACTGTCATGAATCAATGGTCTTACATCCCTCCAAGTTCTCTGGTATATGTTTAGTCTTTGAGTCTTTGTGAATTTTTGGCAGCCTTAACATTTCAGTCCGGTTATAGTTTCAGTCTGTATTTAACTGACTAATTCCACTGGGTATTTTTGTGTAAGATTTACTGTAGGTCTGTACACCTCAGTACTCAATTCTTCTTCTTTTTCCAAATGTGGTACATTTTACGTTTTGAACGCAAAATCTCCTTACTTCCGGTCCTTTCCTGGCCAGCTCTTAAAGCACCTTTGATTTTGAAAGATCGGTCCGGAAGTCTTGTGCATGTTATGGCCTGCTTCACACTGATACTCGGAAGCTTCATTAATGACGCACAATTTGCACACGTGCGCCTCATTAAGCAATTGACTGCGTGAAATCACCCCCTTTATTTTTGTCTTTCCTTTTGTATCACTGTCAAAAAATCACGTCAGACGGTGTCGCGGCTTGGGCTTTAAATTAAGCAACACTAACGGGCAGAGGAAAAGCAGAGAGTCATGTTTTGCTGTTTGAATAATCTGCCAGTCCCACTGCAGGTAGTAAAGTCACCGTCTCAATGTTGTGCGCTGTGTGTGCAGCAGTTTCAAAAGACAGGAACCCGACTGTAAACAAGCACACCTCGGTGTTACAGGAAAAAACAATGGCATTCTAGTTTGATGCACATTATGTTTATAACTTTGTAAGCTATTTTGTCAGATTTCTAACAGGATAAGCCAAATAACCTAAGTAATCAAACGTGAAAATCAAATTCACATATGACGTTATTTCTGAATATGTTTGACGTATGTTTCAGAATGTAGAAAATCTGGCCCAAAAATGTATTTGTAGGCCGATAAAATGTTTTGAGTGATCAAAATATATTCTGGACAGGATGTAGATATGTTGTCCACAGTGTGTAAAAAAACTTATCTCCAATGTCAAAAATACATTTAGAATGAATGTTATGTGCAATGTATATTTGTTTATATATTCAAACACCTGTTTTTTTGCAGTATAGGTATAATTGTCTGTTTATCCATGTTTTGAGTGCTGTAGCCTACTGTAGGTCTAAAGCACAGTTGGTTACAGGTTGCACATTTAAAATGTGAATATCCTCCTCAAAGCAGTTTTCCTTTGGCTGTAGCTCTGCATGGGAATGTGCCTTCACCAGGATATCACCGAGGAGGATAAAAGGGCTAAAACCCAGAGCTCTAAAATAGAACAAGACCTGTGTGAGCATGCCAAAAGTGAGATGAACGTGGTTAAAATCCTCATGCTTGGTAGGTTCAACATGTCTATTAGAGGTACTTATCGTTCTTAAAATGTAGCGTTGACGTGTCAAGTGAAATGGTTTCTCTGGCTTATGGATCAAGGAGCTGCAGAGAGTGGAAAGAGCACCCTGATCAAGCAGATGAAGATAATCCACAGTCACGGCTTCTCCAAGCAGGAGCTCATTAGTTTCAAGGTACTGTACTTCACATTGATGAGCTCTGTCTGAAAACAAAGCACTGTCCTGTGAGATGAAAATGAAGGGATGACATTTTCAAATGTGACTAGAATACAGCTGAGTGAACTGATACATTTGACATGGGCTTTGGTTTGCCTGGATGAGCGTCTAAACTCAGGCAGTTTTGGAGGAGTGGGTCTAGTTCAAAGTCTCTATGAAGTTTGAAGCAAGGCTGTTCTATAAACCTTGGATGAGGCATCTGCTCTAAACTGCTAGATGGTGTAGCGGTTCAAGCTTTTGTCGCTTTGTTATCTAGAAAAGAAAAATGTTGTGGGCTCAATGTGAGCTGTTTTATTTTCCTCAAACATTAACAAAAAAGGGAAGCTACAGCTAATCAATTGTGCCAGCCATGAGATCAAAGACGACTTTCAGCGCACATCAATCAAGAGACAAAATGTTTACTGGCATCCCTCCACAGCCTGCGGTACTAGACAATCTCCTGACCTCTATGAAGTTTGTTCTGCAGGGCATGGGGATGCTGAGGATTAACCTTGCTAACAAGAAGAACAAGGTGAGGAGACTATACATTTCAATGGAGAAATGGCTTCAGATTAAGTTGATGCATCAGTTTGAAGTACGAGATTGGTGTCAGAAAGTGTGATCCGTTTGCATCCTCGGGTGGTACAAATATGTAATGCATTGCTTGCAAAAAACATCATTAAAAATATATTTATTTTTTTTGTATCAGATTTTTTTTCAACAAACTGGCACATTCTGTATAGTCATAACTCTGTATCTGAGTGGATTTGGATCAGTGACTGAAGCATCGCTAGTCTAAAGTTATTTTGTTATTTTTGTCCCGCCCAGAGACACGCCCGCTCCATCCTTTCCTGTGGCCACTGTTTAGGGGAGGACCAGGAGCTGCTTCCTTTTGTGGCCCATGCTTTCTGTGCCCTTTGGGCTGACCAGGGGGTGCGGGCCGCAACAGCCAAGGGTTACGAGTTTGAGCTGAATGACTCTGCACTCTAGTGAGTAGAATGACCTTAAATTATCTACATTGTACAACTATGATTGATTGTAAAATGATCAAAGGAAATTGCCCAATAAGAAGCATGTGATTGCTGCTTGTAAATACAGTAAAACAATAAATCCTCTCCAGGAAATGATTCCCCTGACATTTGTGAAAGGGGACCATTAAGAAGCACTGTTTGCAGATATCTGTGAAGACTGG
>OOFE01016374.1:94038-110334 GCA_900323365.1 Monocentris japonica
ATGATATACACACAATTTATGGCGCACATGCATGCGTACAGGGGCATAACAGTCATGCATGTGTCTCCTCCTCTGCAGGGGGTCTGATCATAAACTTATCAATAGAGCTGTTTTCCCCCATCCCCTACCTGTCACTAGCCATCCACCTGCTGTAATGCTTGGAGAAGGGCTGTAATGAGTGGGGGACTTACAAGCATAAATGTTAGTGCGTCATTTAAGTAGAGTATTTTGTTATAGATTTTGTGCAGCAACAACGACAGGGGGCCTGTGCAATGTTTAATCTGTGGAGCCTATGCAGTCCAAAAACGACATTTCTCATTTTCATGTTGAGAGGGGAACTTCATCAAAATAGAGTAGAACTGTTGGCATTGAAAAACCTATTTGTATTGTATAGTTACAATACAAATGTTTTTATAACATACTGTACAAAATGTCGTTTGTGTCCGGACTAATTGCAATTTAACTCTAGTCTAGCTATAATGTTAAATAATGAACAGTTTAATTTATCTATATTGTATATGGATAGACTGGTAGGGTTGGAATGGAGAGGAAGGAGAGGTATAATACACATCCCTTAGAAAAACATCTTGCCACAACTGCGTAGAAAGTGACAGAAACAATGCTGCCATCCTCACTTCCCAACACCCCAGCCAGTAGGGCTAACAGAAAATGAATCTATTAAGTATATGATCGGTGCGTGGCACGTGTGCGTACATTTCCGTGCAGCCTGTGCATTCATCTGGTGTCCCAGGTCTAAATTATTCCCTGACTAGATGGGTGGAATGAAAACCAGCAGGGCACTGGGCCCCGAGGACCAGGATTGAAAACCACTGCACTGCAGAATCATTGAGGAGTCAAACAATCTGTAGGCATCCACCTCCCTGCAAAGTATGCCCCAATATCATGAAATGGCGCTCATTGAAATGGAGCCAGTGTTTCTCCAACAGCCTGGTGTGGAAGGTACTTCATCGTCTTTACGTGGGCAGAAGAGCTTTTTACAATAGCTGTCCTTTAGAAATGATGCAATCATGACCTTTTAGACAAGGTATCACAAAGAGCATACTGCATAAAGTGTCATGGAATTGTAATGCAGTGCTTTTTACAGTTCAGTTGATAAGACACTTCATTTGTTGAGTGAGTGTTGCGTCATCATCTGAAGTGTGGAATACAGTTTACTAAATGGCATTATTAGCATTTCTTCCACTCGTAGTTATGTGCCACTGTGGAGTGTAATGCTTAAAACCTGCACTATGCAATGCAGTTGTTGGTGGCCCCAAGTGGCAGCGAGAGGTAGAACTTCAATGCCCAGAAATTGTATTGCTCTCATACTTTCCTCGAACCTAAATTTCTTTGTAGTGGTTTGTTGGGGCGGAGGTGGTGAAGAAAGTCTTTTGTTAGCAGCTTCAGTCATCTTTGCTCGCGGTAAATCAGCTTTCTGTAGTGATAGCCAAGGCGCTTGCTCACTCACTGCTGTTTCGGGGCTGTGTGTAGTCACTTCCTGTGCTTGGAGAAAACTTTCCTGCCAGCGCACCTACCCGACTCCAAAACTTCATTGGGGTGAATGGAGCGACTGTACAGCAGCTCAATGAAGGGGGAGGGGCCCCACTTCATACTGATAAGGAGCTTCTATTATATAATAGAGTGCAGGTTTAAAGGAAGAATAGTCAAATAGTCCATAATGCAATGCAGCCACACAACGGGTTGTGTTTTGAGAAAGGGTGCTTGCTAATGCTATCGCAAATGCTCTCTCCACCTACACATAATACCAGCTGCCTGCAACAATTTCAGGCACAGCCTCTAGTGGTTGTTGAAAGGCATTCTGGGAAATGTAGGAAATCACTAACTGAAGTGTACACACACACACAGGAGTTCTTATCTCTGAGGCAACAGGGTGAATTTTGCCATGTTAAATCCTAGTACTCCAGCTTGCCGAACTGAGAAAGATGAGGGTATGACAGCTTCATTATTGGAACTCAATAAAAGTGTGTATGGTTGGGAGCTGCAGAAAAGATATGTCACTACACTAGCACTCTCCATGTTCTCACTCTGCTAGACCCCACATTCACATTGATCTCCTCCTCTTGAAATATTGGATTAGACTGTGTCGTGACACACCTTTGACTTCCCCAGGACAGGAGACACTTCAATGTGTAAAACTACTTCTTGATTATCAGCTTTGACATAAAATAAATGACTGAAATGTTTGCAATCCTAGAAAATGAAATATTGATACAACCTGCTGCTTTTTGGTATTGGTTTCAACACTAGCTTTAAAAACTGTACTTCTACACTAATGAATATGTGGTGAGTAAGTCCACAGGTAGCCACAGCAGAGGAACACAGGCTAGGCCGTTCATAAATCTCTGCAGCCACCCATAGACACACCCCCTTTCTTAGATACCAGTGCAAACAGATCAAATGGAAATTTGGAAATGGAAATCTTCCCCATACACCCAGTGCTGCGTTTCTGGATGCCTATTCTGTAAGACAGCAGCACAGTGGAGAATAGCAGGGAGTGTAGGGATAATGTTCTCCTTACCAGCATGCATTGCCCCGTCTGGGTGTAGCCTCTCTGTGAGTATGCCAGGTCATATCAACCCCCCAGTGCTGCTGAGGCTGCCCACTGTCCCCACTCCTATGCTTCTTGGTCTTCTTAGTCCACTGAATTAACATTGGAACTCCAACACCTTGACATGCTGTAGGTTTGAAGCCCAGAAGTAGCAGGGGCACAAAAATAGTCCTTCAGGGGGTGAACATGCACCCCTGCAGTCTGATGGGATGAGATTGAACCAGACTGGAATGCCACTTGTCTCCTGGCTGGATGAGGTGGAGGGAAGGAGGGGTTAGCTAACGTTGGCTGCACCATGTAGCTATGTGTTTGCAGTGGCCTGTGGCTTTATATCCAGTGCCAGCTGTCTTCTTTGGCTTTGGTCATTAACAACAATTAGCTCTTTACCAAAGGTCAATTTCACTAAGAGCTGGGTCATTTCCACCTTCCACGATGACAGGAGGTAACGGAGGTCTAACATGATTACAGTCAAGCATTTATTAAAAACCCTTTATAGTTGTTATATACTATAGTATACTTTATCAGACCATCTCACAGCTGCTGTTTTAAAATGCCTCAACATTGGGCCTCATTCACGAAACGTGCGTAAGATTTGATGGTGAAGCGCTCATACGAACGTTTCTACGGACAGTCTCATTCATCATTTTGCTCGTATCTGAAGTTGTACGTTTGTACGATCAAATCCTATGAGTGAAAACTGTGTATCCACTGGGGTGTTCAGAATTTATATTGTTTGAGATTGCCCTTGTTTCATCAATTAATGATGTTTCTTGGCTCTGTGTCCCATTTCCTTTCCAGTTTCTTTGAGAACATGAGTCGGATCATCACACCCAACTACATTCCCACAGAGACAGATGTTCTGAGAGTAAGAGTGAGGACCTGTGGAATCATTGAGACACAGTTTCAAGTTAATGAAATGGTCTTTCGGTAAGACACAAAGTGGTTTAAACATGATATATTGTTGGTCAGGGACAACAATTTGCAGCTTTTTGCATTTTATACCTGCACATGAGTATATGAGCAGTCAACCATCGGCATAAACTACGTTGTGGAGCATTGTGGCTTTTTCCCTCCATTTACATTCATTTAAACTAAAACATCATACTTGTAATGTGTTATGTCCTTACTCCCTTACCCCCAACATTTTTTGACATCTGGCAGGACGAAATGGAGCTATGCTTATTGAAATGTGAAAATGTTGTAGAAAAGTAAAATATTTTAAATTCCAGTATGACAGATGGACAAGAAAGGAACAATTCAGCTTGGTATGGTCTTGTGTTTACAATGGATACTGTAATTTTTGATTTGTTGTGTAAATTTACTGAGTTTTGGACTTGGTTCATGCATGGCCTCTGGAGCATGCTGAACTCAAAGCAGCTTTGGTAAGGTGCACTGTGTTACAGGCTCTCGGGACCTGTACTCGCCACCAACTCCTCCTGAGTGAAAGCTGAACTCACAGCTGGGGGAGGCAGCATCCTGAGGCATGAATCAGAGCCATGAAATATTGATGGCTTCACTCTTTCTGCTCTTTTTTTTTTTTTTTTTTTTTTCCAAGAATAAGCAGGCAGAGAGAGAGCCTAGCAATGACCACTTTACTGGAACCCCCCACCCCTTCCCTCGTCTAATTTTTGAACTTTTGCTTTCAGAATAAGCAACTGCTCATATCACACTCTTGGCACCCCATCTCTGCGCTCACATGCGATGACGTTGGGCCTAGAGTAGCACTTCCATAGTGTTGCATATAGCTTCTTCAAGCTTGTATTTGCTTCACTTCACATGCAAATAGTTTAACTTAGAGGATTATTATGCTACTTCCTGTGACGTTACCTGTGTCTAGTTAACTTGCTTATTTTTTTCACAGTGCTTCTGCTTATTGTTCCATAGTTGGTTTGTTATTGGGAACAAATCGCATCCAATAATATCTAGTTCTGCAACTATTTCAGCATTGAGCAACTCCAGTAGTGCAGACAAATCAGTTTCTGCTGTTCCATATGCCTGGCCATCATAGAGCTCAACAATATTGTCACACCCTCTCAGTGGAAGTTCCTTTTCTCAAAACTTTGTTCCACAACATAGAAAACTTCAGTAACTTTTAAATCCAAATCTGATCTTGCTCTTCCACTGACGCCACAGAAAAATCACAAGAGCTCTCCCCATAAGTGATGAATTTTCCATGCTGTGCCAAATATACTACTGACATCAAATGCCACGGTTAAGGGTTATTGTCTTCCAGCTTGTTAAGACTGACTTGACTCCCAGGGGATAAACGTTTTATTGCCTCTGACATAAGTTGCGCAATCATCCACCTGGAGACTGTCTGCCCCAAATTGGAACTTATTACCTGTGTCACCAAGACCCAGAGCTTCAGTTCGTGCAGGATGTGTTTTTAATCATTTTTTAAGTAAATGGCCTGGATATTGTCCACGTTTATTTAAGATTGGTTCCAATGTGTCCAAAGTAATATTTCATATTTTCTAATATTCTATATTGCCCACATTAGAAATCGTAAAGACGACAATTTTGTGTTTTACTTGAACTGATTGGCCTTCACTATGTCAAGGTTGTGTGACTCTACTCCAAAGTAGTGACTTCAATAAAGTTTTGGGGAAGCTTTTTGGGTAGTAGACATCTGTAGAATATTATAGATTGGTGTGGAATGACTGGAAGTATGACACATGGAGAAGAGGATCATTTGTGCATGCAGAATGAATCAATTTTTTGAATTCTTTTGGCTCTTGTAGTAATGAACATGATGCGGTCATTGGATACAGATCTTCAAACACTTATTGTCTTTGTTCAGTACCTCATTGGCTGGATTAAGTGTTAATGAGCCTTGTTTTGCCTGTTGACAGGATGTATGATGTAGGGGCCCAGCGGAGCGAGAAGAGAAAGTGGCTCAGCTGCTTTGACTGTGTTCAGGCTGTGTTGTTTGTGGTGGCCCTCAGTAGCTACGATATGACCGTGATGGAAGACCTCTCAACGGTATGTTTTGATGTAGAAGAATGTCATGAGACTTACAGTATGTCATACCTTTTCATGAGGCATATAGATTGTCGTCTGGTGAAAAACTTGTAAACTTCTCAGTAACAGAAAAAATTTGTCTAATGGTTTTAGAAAGGGTTTCATGAGCCCAAGGGCATAGTTTTCTCAGCTCCTAGATGACCATGACATCATTAAATTGAAAGTAAAACAAAAAAAATCACCAAAATTGTAGTTAGATTTTCACATGACAATTACTCGAGAAATTCTCAATTAAGTGT
Source organism: Monocentris japonica (assembly GCA_900323365.1). Classification (NCBI taxonomy): domain Eukaryota; kingdom Metazoa; phylum Chordata; class Actinopteri; order Trachichthyiformes; family Monocentridae; genus Monocentris; species Monocentris japonica. Next base: position 99,868 of record OOFE01016374.1, read on the forward strand.
AATTCTGCTAGAAATGTTGTTTTGACTTGGCAGAATGTTCTTGTTCTTGGCATCCCTCTCCTCTCTTTTTCCACATTTTTCCATATTAGAACAGTCTGCAGAAAAGCCTTGAACTTTTTACATCCATCTGCACCAACACAATTTTTAAGAACACGTCATTGGTAAGTTTATTTGTATTTATTGACTTGTGCCTCCCGCCAACACACACACAACCTTTAGTCTTAAATGGCTTCTTCTCTCAAAGGTAAATGCAAAAGCGCTGAATTTGGGCCTACATAGAATACAATCCCACATCAGTTAAGAGTTCTGTTTTCTCTGGCTTTTGCCAGTATGTTGTGTACAGACTGTCATGTCTGTATCAAGCCCAGTTAAATATGTGGGGGTGAGTGAAGCAGAGTGCCCTTTGATAATCATTCTTGCTGAGCAGACAGGGCACAACCTAGCTATGATTGCCTCTGACATGGATAATTAGCATTGGAGGTATAATTGAGGTGTAGAGCAGGTGATTTTTGTTTAGTGCATTGGCTGTGAAATGAGTTGGTTTTTCTTTCCCTCTGTTAAATTGTGGGGATATTTATTATTATTATTACTTAATTAACATCCAGGCTTTTCCTCTTGCATCTTTTTTTAAATGTTGATTGGATTTTTAATGCTAGGCAGCTAATTTGTCTATGACTGGTATGATGATAATTCTACAGAGGTGGTATAAATTGGAAGAAATTCATTAACATCAGATGCATTGAGACTTCACTTATCCATAGATCAGTCAATATGAGGGGGCTGGAAGGTATTAGTGCATGCTACTCACAACACAGTCGATGCATGCAGTGTAATGAGCCTTTCATAAACAGAAAAATCAATCAATGAGTTTTTCCTGTCCAGGTTCTCTACATTTGGGTAACAGAAGCTGCACTGAAATGCATCCGGAGGGATTTTCAGGTCTTGCTAAAGGGTATTTTTCTTGTCATGATATCCATTAGGGAAGAATAGTCAACATTGTACTTGAATATTCTCAAGAGGAGTCCACCCTAAAATACCTTAGTGCCAGTGGACTCTGAGCCATGGGCTGGTCTGATACACATGCAGTGATTCTGGTGAAAGAGACCAGTGGTGGTTTTTACAGCTCTTTGGACCTGGAGGAATGCAGTTCTCTGATAGTAGGTTATAGCTGATGGCTCTCTGCAGAGCAGGTAACTTTTGCTTGTGTGAGTGAACTGGTGCTGAGGAAAAAACGGTGATTATAGAGGATGTTAGGATGCTTAGTAATTGCTCAGTTGGACCAGGATCAGTGTGTTTGTGGGTTAGTACCTTTTGTTCATGGTGTGTTTCGTACTTTTTACAACTTTGCAGAAAACCCATGGAAATGCATGAAGAACATGTAAGCCAACTTTGTTAGTGGAATGGCACAATTTTATTTTTGCCTGACAAATGGTGGTACAAACGTTGTTATAGTGTGAAAATTAAATCAAAATAACATGAAGCATGAGTCTTGCGAGCAGTTTATACTTAGTGAGTAAAGTGGTTTTTGTGTTTATATTATGTGTTTATATATTAAGTGTTTTAGACTTAATGTATTTTTGACCCATGATTCATGCTGTTTCAAACTACCACTCAAACAACATTCACAATTCTGATATCTCTCTTTTAAAGATTCTGTTCATGAACAAAACTGACCTTTTCTGGGAGAAGATCCTATACTCAGGAAGACACTTACGATTTTACCATCCTAGTTATAAAGGTACGCCGGCATTACTTCGTGTGTGTGTGTGTATGAGAGGGAGAGAATACATATCGAGTAGGTGTAATGTACTGATGTAGGATTCTCCAGTGAGAGTTGCATCTCAAGAGTTAACAGTATACCTGTGGGAGGTTTGTTTGGGGCTTTAGATTCCACAAGGAATTGTGTTTGAATCCTTTCTTGTTCTGCTTGACAAGGGTCACTGCATCCTCCCTTGTCATTGGGGAATCAGAATTCCCTCCTGCCAGAGATGACTGTATTCGTATACACAATCCCTCTCGTAACATTCACTCTGACCATATCATAGTCACATATATTTCAGACTCTTTCACAGCAACTGGAAAGCAGACTCACAATGTTAGGCATGATGTTTCATGCTTTTTGTATGTTTTGAGAATGAGAGCTCCTTTGCAGAGTCTGAGTGGAACACAGTCTCGTTGTGTTAATAGTGTATGAATGTGGTTGTTAAATTGACTGTGTAGTTAGGACTGGAAACTTATTGTAGAAAAGTTTCACTCGTGTCCAATCTTTTAGTTGACATTGGTTGGAGTAAGCTAATCACAGTATGGTGCTCACATAACTTGTCTCTGCAAATGTAATTTTGGCATCTTCCTTGTCCACATACAGGAGCAGATGGTGATGTGGATGCTGCAGCCCGTCACATCACTGCCATGTTTGTGGCGTGTAACAGCAGCCCCAACAAACCAGTCTACCACCACTTCACCACTGCCACAGACACCACTAACATACAGGTGGTCTTCCAGGTGGTCATGGATCAAATCATCAAGGAGAACTTAGCATCTGTCCCGCTGCTGTAAAGGTGTCCTCATGGTGTGGTGGTTTTAATCGTACAGCACTGTAATTATGATTTAATCCGAGCTATTTTTCTATATAATAACAAACTTTAACAATACTTAAAGTTTCTGGTTGAGGCTCTTTCAGCTGCAAAGCAATTTTCCCATTTTAAAGTTTAAAGTTTGTTTTTTTTTTTTAAATAAAATATTTATTTATAAGCCTACCTGGTCCATTTGTTTTGTACTGGCCATTGGTCAGGTTTCTTCCCTCTTAAGATCAGCTACAACAGGTGAATATGGAGGGAAATCCTTTTCCCTATCAGAATGAGACCTATAAATACATCATTGCATTGGCTCTTCAGTAAAGTCATTGAAATATGCATCTAAAGGTATATGCTTGGAGAAATGCTCTAATTTGCACCTTAGGATACGTCTTTTGTGGTTTCAGTCTTTAGTCTAAAATATTCCTACTAAGTTGCTTATAGTAAATGTATTCTGAAAAATGCAGTGTGACAAGACTATATCATTTGGCTGCTATACCACCAGTCTAAGTTTAAAAATGTTTCATAAACATGCATTGAGGTGCTGAAAAGCGATGCCTAATATGTGAGCTTATTTCAGACTGATAAATATTTTGTTCATTTCATGGAACTGGATATTGAGAATTCACATGTACAACTAAAAGCTTGTGGCACCTGATCTTGTTTTGTGTGATCAAAAAGTAACAATTCAGAACACAGGGCTGCAATATGATTCATTTATTAATGAAAACTCAGATCAAATATGTACATTTTACATTGTAAAATATTAAGACAAATGTTTATCATGAAACCAGAATGACAAATGAAGAATCTGGTAGATGAAAAGGAACATATCTTACATCCAGTTTAACAATTCTGTTAAAGATAAACACAACTTTCAATGCCACATCATACAGCCCAGTTTCCGGCTATATTGATCAATCTTCCGTGCAGTCCGAGGAGTCCAGTGAGAGGAAAACATCCGCTTTGCACTTAAAAAAACCCTTGATGTCCTGGAAGAGTTCACAGCTCTGCAAGTTCGGTGTGATGTCTTTGATACAAATAGGCTGTTGGAGAGAAACGCAGAGAAACTCATTACACTGAGTGGTGTTGATAAATCACTGCTTGTTTTGTCTGATAATAGCAGGGTACACAATTTAACTCTGAAAACTGAGGGATTCACTTTTTCAGATCCCTCATTAAAAAAAAAAAACATTCCTATGGGGACTTGGTGTGTTTGTGGTGCTCAATAGTGAGTTTACACTGACCTTATACCTTCTTCATGGTATTTGTATCTCCTATTGTGTCACTATAATATTTAAACAGGGATTTTGTTTTTTTGCCCTTGTAACATCAGCTTTTCTTACCATTTCTCGTGGTCTCAAACGCCCCGGTGGACAGCTCCCTCATGACCGAAATTATGTTGAGGCTTTTTGTTAAACTCAGTAAACCGAATCAGCCTAGTCAGATTTCAATTAAGCTACTCCGTCCGTTTTTACTATATAAATATCACAGTAAAACTAGAAGTCCCTATACAAATATAGTAGCATAAAGTACGATGAGCTTACTAGTATCACGCTGTAAGTCCCTGCAGGACCATCTGGTGATACTATAAGATATAAAGAAGTCCCCACGCTGCAAAAACTAACCATGCTGACAAGTTTAGTAGTCTTAAAATATTATTTCCCTTTAATAAACTGAAAAAAATCCACCAAAGTGGTAATTTCACTTGTTCCAATGCAAATCAACTTGTGACATTATGTCCCCCGACTGGCTGACTTATTTTACTTTATTTGAAGGAAAATGAGATGAGCCAATACTACTAAATGATTTCAGATGTTTTTTGAAACACAACTCTTGGGGAACGTGCGTAATGCGTAACGGCAACCCCATCCAGACCCATAGGCTCTGATATAAATCGTGATCACTTACCATCGTCTTCAGGGCGTAATTATGAGGACTCAATTCAGAAATCACTCTCTTGGCCGCAGGTTCTCCGCTGTCGGACGAGTCCGGCTCGGCCCTTCGGATATACGGCGACCTCCGGATACCGGACAGCAAGCCGGACGCCCTGCCCACAGAGTAGTAGGTCGGCCCGGCCACTTGCTTGTACCATGCCTCTGTCGGGCTGCAGGAGACCAGCGTGGAGATGACCACGATGAGGAAAACGAGTTTAGCAGGCATCTCCATGTCAAGCACCGAGGTTTGTTGCTACGACTGGTCCTCGTCGTAGCTGCTCACTACTTGTAACCTTGGCTCCAGTATCTACTTATAGGGACCCCGTCATCATATTTGCAATTTCGTCAACCGAAGCTGCAACCCGAGTGGGTGATTCACTGAGTGCGCAGTGTATGGGAGCACCAGAGGAAGAGATAGGGTTTGAGGTGAGTTACACATGTCAAACAAGTTACTTAGTCTGATATTCGGTCGTAAAATGTTATTTTGTTGAAAACAAGTTAAAGATTCTGCCAACGGAGGCCAAATAATGCCAGAGAATATTTTCTAGAAGCAAGCGTCAATATCGTAGAATAAGGTAGTACTTCCATTTATTTAGTCATCTAAATTATTGCATTTGCAAATTTATTTTACTTGTGTGTGTTCACACAGTTCACTGAGGAGTTAGCAGGCCAAGAGAACATTTTACATTTAGAAAATATCTGTACTGTGCAGTGGTTTTTACAAACCTTTTCTGAGGGAGGAAACTTGAAACTATTTAACTGTCAGCCCAAACCTAATATTGCAAACTACTGGGTTGGCTAAAGTACACTGCAAAAATATTATTTACAAAATTTTACTTATATTACAGTTCAACTTAAAAACATAGGTTTCCTCAGTGCATTATAATTGCAAGTTGACAGAAATAGTACAGAATAGCTGGGTCAAATATTAGTTCTAATGTTGTAAAACTTAGAGAATAAGTTCAATCAGCAAATGTCCAGTCATGTTAACAAGTGTTAATTAGTTTAATCCACTAATTGAGAAATGCATTTCAGTGTTACTTACTCTTTCACTAGTGAGCAGATTTTTAGTGTCAGTTGTTCATATGTAATGCTGTAGATTGTTTTACACTGTGTGACAACATGTCTAACAGAATTTGTAATATCTGTGGAGTATCAGGCATAGGGATTCAACTGGATACTACTTTTTAATCAGAAGTTGACCTAAGATTCACCTTAAATACCTACATAGCAAATCTCCATCCTATAACTATAACTTACCCAAACAACAATAAGGAAGGGTTTCTGGAGAGTTAACTCAAATGCAATGCATGCTGGGAAGCATGCTAATAAGCTAACAATGCCTCTTAATAAACCTTAATACAATCAGTTTAATGAACACTTGGTAAAATGTTCTTTAAACTCCTCCTTTAAGTCACAAGATATGGTTGTAAGTTCTGAAGCTGATCGCTAACTTGTAATTGAAATTGACAAACACTATTGACAAGAACTATATAAAATTAGTTGATTTCACTGAATTGCATTGTGGGTTTTTACAGTGTATTTTATCCAGCCTGCCTCACAACTCAGGTATTTGCCACATTGCTAAAGCCTTCCCAAACAGTGACATGGCATGACCTGTAGAGGATGTAGCAGACAGAAATCCTATAATGAACAAGCAAAATGTGGGCATCATGGATCAATTGGCTAGGGTGGCCTGTGTTTGAACCTTTGAACCCAGGACCTTTGTTGTATGCTACACCTCTCTCTCCCCTATCTTTCCTGTCACTCTCCACTGCAATCCAAAAAGCATTATTAAACATACAAAATGCCCAAAACAATGACTGCTAAACATGTGTATTCCTCAGCAATACAACCACCAGTAATTTAGCCCTGGTGTGTCAGTGTGTAGCAGTTAGTCAGTAGATTGTCTTGTCTTAAAAAGGTACCACACTGCCTACTCTACCATGGTAAGGCAATGGCACAATTATGTCACAGCAGTTGCAGACTGGCACACACGGCACATTGTAGGTCACACGTTTCCTCTATATGCAGTGGCTGGTTTCACATAGTGCCTACATTCAAACAGAAAGATCTAAAGCTGCACATTGAATCTGTGGTGTATGTGACCTGATTTCACCGAGAACTCTTTACTTTTCATTACAAGAAGCTGTGCTTAACCAGCAGGAGTACCAAGATGGGTGTTGAGCACACAAACCTCATATGGGCACTAATTCTACTAAATTTACCCGGTAAGAACAATACTTTAATCTCATTTAAGATAACATTGATACAAAGATCAAATCATATATGCATTAATTAATTTCTTTCAGGTGTTCTTTGCAGAGTTTGGGAAGTGAAATATCAACAGCGACATATATGTGCAGTGAAAGGCTCCTCGGTTGTCATCCTTTGTTCATATTACTATCCTAAGATCGGCATGAAAGTGAGAAGAGTAATGTGGGGTCATGAAAGACATAATCGTTATGATGGTCCTTTCATTTTTGACAGTAATTCTATGAATACCTCCACAAAATTCCAGTATATTGGTAACAAATCTCACAATTGTTCTTTTATAATACACCATGTGGAGCACAATGACACTGGAAAATACACTTTCAGATTTGTAACTAACACTAAGAAAGGCAAATGGACTAGCCCTAATGACTTAACATTAAACGTTGTCGGTGAGTTTTTTTTCTTTTTCATAAAATGAAATTGGGAAAGACACATTTAATTTGGTAAAGTATGAAACGTAAACAACACTTTGCCCTGTTAGATTTGAACATTTCGGTGACACCGAATGGAACGGGGACAATGAAGGAAGGCGAGTCTGTGAATCTGACCTGCGTAAATGCCTGTGATGGTGGCAACCACTCGTCTGCCATTGCCTGGTTCAAGAATGGAGAACCCTTCAACGAAGGGCCTGTACTTCGCATAAGCAACATGTCCTCCAAAAGCTCTGGAAGCTATGCTTGCTCTCTAAAACAGCACACCGAAACACGTTCAGAGGTCAGAAGTATCGATGTTGAATGTAAGTACTGGACGTCAATGCTTAAAAGAACAAGAGATATGGGATAACTGATTTAATAGTGACAATGAAAATTATATGGTATCCCAGGATGCACTAAACCTCTGTAGTTCTTACCGATCCTTGACTGAAGGTCTCTACATTATGTTACCACCTGGATATGCACAATGCAGATTTATTTAATGATGAGTCAAATGATCAATGAGTCAAATTTTAAAATATCACAACTGCAATGTTATTTCAGATGGCCCTAGGAATTCATCCGTATCTGTCAGACCATCAACAGAAGTAGACTTGGGCAGTAATATCACCCTGATCTGCAGCAGCTATGCAAAGCCTCCGGTGGAGAAATATGCTTGGTTTGCAATAGAAGATGACAAAGTTGAGGCGCTTGGACAGCAGCGTGAATTGCACTTCAATTGTTTTGTCACTGGTTGTGGTGGCCAGTACTTCTGCAGTGCCACCAATATACATGGAAGTCAAAATTCTTCTGTTGTGACTTTAAAGATAAAAGGTGAGTAGAGCAGACATAGGTTAGATGCACCACAAAGGTTTCCACAGTCAGTTAAACACAACATTTCCCTGTGACCTTGTATATTAATAATAATAACGGGAAAAATATGAATGCAGTAACTGGAGCTACATATAGTTCAACCAAAATTTAAACTAGAATGTCTGTCCCACACACATTTAATAGTCAATATTAAATAATAACAATTACAATAATAATTAGTATTAAGTTATTTTCAGTGATTTCTTCTGAACATGATCACTTGATGAGTTGTTAGAGAAATTATTGTTTGCTTCCTTTCATTATTTATGAGAATCATAAAGCTTTTTGACCAATCAAATGATGCCATGTCTTATATTTCAAAAGGAACTGATTTACTGTAAAACAGTGCTTGCCATGATTCTGGCATTCTCACAAAACTGACATGCTGTCTTGTATTGTTACACAGGGAGTGAAGCAACAATTACCAGAAACATACTCATCATTGTGATTATTGCCGTGCTTTTGATTTTGGCCATTGGTATTGCTATCAAAAGGTACGCTGAACTGACAGCATACTGTATCATTCATAATATAAAAGTCAAACTAATGATCATGTGATGTTGTTACAAAATACATTTTCCTGTTCCAGACTCAAAAATAGGATGAAGACACCAAAGACGGAGTCTGGGGAGAATGTACAGGTGTCAATATCATTATTTGACAATCAAAACATGTTTACTGGACTATTTATTTTTCAAGGCTATACTGTATTAGACACCCAAGAGTTGGGTGCCATTTGTGTTGCTAATCACTGACTTCTAATGTTATAGTTTTCACAGTTTCTATAACTTTTTTTACTTTACATTTTCATTCATCATGAACTTCACAACATTTTCTTTTGGTATGCAACACGGGTTCAAACAATGCTAAGTCAAACCATGCCAGTTGGACCAGGGTTGTCTGCAAACATCACAGGCGGGATGGAAGTCATCAAGCGTCACAAGTCAAAACCACAACCTGATTACTTGTGGTAAATGAAAGAAATGCAGACAATGCTATGATGGGTGCAGATAGGAAAACAACACTTGTTTCTGTTGTGTGGGTGTATTATTGAGAGCGGAAATACTGGTAGCTTGTAATGGAAATGCAAACTAAAGAATTTGGATTGAGTAATTTATTGGCATGTGCTATTTCTTCATGATTGTACCTAGAATACAGCAATCTATGGTAACTGGCCCATGACTGAATGTAACCAATCACGAGAGGGAGGTCAGAGAGAGGGGGAACTCCTAGAAATCACCTATGCAACTGTGCAGATTAACACCAAGACGAAGACGTGAGATGTTTTCACAAATTGACATTCATTCATTATCTGCTAATATATGTTGTATGAGAGACACAAAACATGCTGATATATCACCTATAGGGAGCAGCAGATGGATGCCCACAATTATGATGACTATCCAGTGATTTACAGCAGAGTGTTCAGGTAAACTCCACAGTTTGGTGAGGCTGTGCTGAGAACTTGTAAATTTCATGATCTATTATTTAATTTAAAAAATGTTTTCTTTTTCAGGAATCAACTCTTTGACTCTTCATGCATTCAACCCCAGTCATTACAATAAGAACTTACAGTTTTATAGTCCACCAACCATGTCAACAAAGTTCCTTAGGTGCACAGAAACTCAAATGTCTTTTTTGCAATTGCACTTGGTGAACCATTTATCTGGATAATCATTCTATATTAACCTCCTTCAATGCACTGAATGCCCAAATGCTTGGATAATCAAATAAAACATAGCTGATGATTGAGCGATGCAACCACGTTTTGCACTTTTTCTTTTTAAAGAATTCCCAACAATTCTCAACATGACTCCAGTAATCATTGAAATGAAATCACTGTTGAACCAACAACACTGCAGTGAATGAAGAAATTGTGGTCTGGATAATAGAAGAAATGGGAGAAATACACTAATCAGCCACAACATTAAAACCACTGACAGGTGAAGTGAGGATGGCACCAGGATGCACTATGGGAAGAAGGCAAGCCGGCGGAGGCAGTGTGATGCTCTGGGCAATGTTCTGCTGGGAAACCTTGGGTCCTGGCATTCATGTGGATGTTACTTTGACATGTACCACCTACCTAAACATTGTTGCAGACCAAGTACACCCCTTCATGGCAACGGTATTCCCTGATGGCAGTGGCCTCTTTCAGCAGGATAATGCGCCCTGCCACACTGCAAAAATTGTTCAGGAATGGTTTGAGGAACATGACAAAGAGTTCAAGGTGTTGACGTGGCCTCCAAATTCCCCAGATCTCAATCCGATTGAGCATCTGTGGGATGTGCTGGAAAAACAAGTCTGATCCATGGAGGCCCCACCTAATAATGTAACATCTGAGAAAACTATGCATATAAAACATCTAACTGTAGCACGCCATGCCTGCAGAGTATC
>OOFE01016376.1:3796-16121 GCA_900323365.1 Monocentris japonica
CAACATCTTCGTTTATGCCTGTGACTTCTCGCCACGAGCTGTGGACTTTGTCAAGGTGTGACAGTTACCCATCACATCTTAAAATGAATGCGCTTGATCTTTCCTAGTGACGCCCTGCTACACATTCACACTGGGAGAGATAAATTAAAGACTGAACAATACAAGTGAAGCTCCTCTCTCCTGTTTCTGTTGACAGCAAAACGCTCTGTACCGCCCCGAGCGCTGCAGTGCCTTCCAGTGTGACCTGACTAAAGATGACCTGAGGGCCAGCGTGCCGGAGGGCAGCGTGGACGTCGTCACTCTCATCTTCGTCCTGTCTGCCATCCACCCTGACAAGATGAGCCTGGCCCTGGAGAACATCAGCAGGGTGAGAGCAGGGAGAACCAGGATGCAGGGTTTCCTACTCAGGTCTAGGAAGTATGGTAAAGTTTGGAAAATTAACGGTAATTTCCAGATCTGTGGCGGGAAGGCGGGGCATTGGCTCTTTTGTCTACAGGCCACGGGAGCTGTAAAAATCCACCAGCCACTTTCACTATTTTACAGAATAAGACCTTGACATGTTGGTTGTTGAGCCACAGTGGTTGCTAGAGTAGACACGGGTGAAGGTTCACCAGGATGTTGCGGTTGTCTGGTGTTTATTTCCCACCCTGTGTTGATAGCCTCAGGACAAGCTCACTCTAATGACCTACTGTGCTTGTGGCTCCAAGGTGTTGAAGCCCGGCGGCGTCATCCTGTTCAGAGACTACGGCCTATACGACCACGCCATGCTCCGCTTTAAAGCTGGCAACAAGCTGGGGGAAAACTTCTACGTCCGCCAAGATGGTACCAGGTCCTTCTTCTTCTCCAAAGGTCAGTGTGTTTCTGTTTTGTTGTTTTAAAGAAGCAACAGGGAACTTCACATGTTGGTGGCTCCAGTTGGCAGCAAGAGGTTTTTGAACTGTATATGTAGGAAATCTGACAGGGAGACAAAGTAGTGGAGACTCAGTGGAGAGGTTTCTGGAGGGACTTGATCCTATGCCAGCAGGTGGTCTCAACCTCGACACCATCACTGAGCACCAAAGTTGAGTCTTCTGTATTCATGTCTGAGGTTGCCTCTCCATCATACACATCCATTTTCTATCTCTGTCTTTACAAGCTTATGGAAGAGGCTGGTCTCCAGTTTAGTGAATTCTACAACTGTTCATACAGAAACTACTCTGGAAACTCTGGAAAGACATAGTGACATTCAAACAGATGTCAGCAGCCGGATGCTAACTGGTATGATGAGATGGCGAATCTCTTAGGAAGCTTTATTCTTATTGGTCCTTTCTCTACACAAACAGCCTCTCCCACCTGCTTCCTGTGTCTCTTCTCTCTCAGCCAGCTCTGTTTGTCTTCCCTCAGAGCTCCTGGCTGAGCTGTTTGAGGGGGCGGGCTTCCAGTCTGTGGCCAATGACTACGTCCTCCGAGAGACGGTCAACAAGAAGGAGGGGCTTTGTGTCCCTAGGGTGTTCCTGCAGAGCAAATTCACCAAGCGTGGCCAATCACAGAGCTCCTGATGTCGCTGAGCCCCGCCCTCTGCTCGTCACCCCAGAAATCACGAAGGTATGGATGTTCTCCTCGAAACATGAGACTGAAACTATTGAAATTACCCCAACGGGGCATTCATGGATTCATAGGGGGCAATGTGACGCCGGCTTGTGGCCAAAAGGTTGCCGGTTCAAATCCCCCGGACCAGCTGGGAAAATCTCAGAGCAGAACGTGAATACCACTCTCCCCTCCCTGAACAAGTAGCATCACTTTGCTCTTGAGCGTTTAACCAAGTGCTGCTGTGGCCACCAGTAGGAGACTGTGGCTGTACTGGGCAGCTCCCAGTGTCCATGTGTGGATCTGTATGAATGTGAAGCAGGACGGTGCTGGAGAAGATCATGCAGTGTTAGGTGCCTTAGATCGGTTTTAGCTTGATCTCAGAGTCTTCATCAACCGACGATCGGCATGTGGCGTCACCGCTGGCAACATCTAAGTCCAGTGAACCAACAGGTTTCCTCAAACATCCCATCTCTTCCTCCAGCTTCTTTCTGGATTCTCTGATGTCAACAAATCTCATACCAACCATTTTCCAGTTGGGAGAGAACCTCCAAGACCGTGGGGTTTCAGGGTTTCAGGGTCTCAGGTCATGTAGACCAGGTCCTAGTGTTGTGGGGAGGGTAGTTGGTCTTTGGGGTGTTGAAGTCGCAGTTGCCAAAAACAAGAAGTCTTTGTATTTTGAATTGTAAACACTGAGTGCCACATTTGATGTGTATGATGATCTTTAAGAATCATGTGAGTATTTTTATTTTTTTGTGTGTGGATTTGATATTTTTGACCGTTATTGCCGGTTTGGATCAGAAGAACGGCTACGTTGCTTCACTTTCTCCCCTGGTCCAAACTTCTCCACAAATACACAAATACAGCTCACCCAGAGGCCGTTATTTAATTTGTACATCACAGGAAGGATACAAATATATATGTAAGTGCAAGTGTACATTTGAATCACTTTTTATCAATAAACTGACTGAACATGTCGTTGACTGTGTGAAGCTGGCTGAAGTTCAGAGGGGCTTTTCAGCTCATTCTGTCTCCACAGAAAGGGCAGGAAAAGCAGCTATAAGTACAAACCACTCAAACAAGCCTGTAAAAATAATGATGATAAAATACTTGACTTTTCAATCAAACTAGTAACGGTTCAATGTTCTTATTCACTTAATACTTCTGTACATGCCCAGCCCTGCCTTTTCTTCAGAATCAGCAGCACATTTAACAGACTAGAACAGTAGGATGACTTTTCCTTCCAAGTTGGAGATGTTTTGCACATTTGCACAACAAAATCATCAATCTTGATTTTAAAGTAAATTCCAATAGAAAAAAAGGTAAATAAAGTTGTTCAAACTGCAGCTCAGATCTCAATAAAAGCTGATTGATGGATTTCTAGAAAGCGATTCCAAGCCCACATTGTATTTACTGACAAAAAGAAGTTCAGAAAATGATTCATTCTAACACGACACTGACGCAGTCGTCGTAACTGTCTGGATCTGCCGTCTCGCTCCCTGCAGCTGCACCCTGCATGGGGCTGCGCTCTGGTGGTGGGCGGGGCAAAGCGCCGCATTTCCCTAAAACAACAGAACTCATATTTCAGGCATTTAGTCGTCACTCCTACCCAGAGTGACTTGGCTTACCAGTGCAGTACAATAAGCTTAAATTCCCAGATCACCAACATGACAAGCGACCAGGAGTAATAATGATCCTAAATAAGAGCTAAGCAGAGATGAGTACAGTGTCATGAGTAGTATGAAAGTAATGCAGTTCTTTGCTGGAATGAAATCCATGTAACTGCAATTGAACATTTCCATGGTCTTTTATGTGTTAAGTTTCATGGCCCCATAAAACCTGTTGAAACCTTACTGCACAGAAATACACGGACATCAGTGAGACAAGAAGCGTTCTTTTCTTAATTTTTGAAATGCTTAGTTTTTGTTTTGTCGGACAACAGTGAATGACTGCATCTTACTGCATCACAACATCTTTTTGTTTTGGTTGGAAGCCGTACCGTCAGCCTTCAGAGTCCACCTGCCAAGCAGCACCAGAACCACCGAGCTGAGCAGCGTGAAGAGGACAAGTCGTGTCAGGTCCACATGGAAACCGAGTTTGTCTTGGAAAGAAAGAAAGAAAGAAAGAAAGAAAGAATCCTGATACTAATATAACTGACAGTTAGTATGAGCCTCCTCTGATGTGCCTTGTATCGTCTTCTAGCTTCTAACTAGCAGCTGGTAACTAGTAACCAGCTGAACGATGAATCGTGTATAATCTCAATTTAACTTCCACATATTGGAAAACTGCAGTCAAGATGTTGATATAAGACGTAAAAACGGCACTAAAATAATTTTGTTGGCACTAATAATCATGATTCATAGGCAGCATCCCAGTTTTGAACAAAAACAAACCACTATTATAACTGTAGCCAGAAACATGCAGCCCATTCATCTGACTGAGAGCTAGCAGCTATCCTCAAACAGGCCGAGGTCCTTATGAGTTGGTTGGAACATGTTTGCCACCGAATCAGAAAAACACACCAAACAACTAAATGGACCCAGAAATGCAGCGTACATCACCAATAGCTGGTTTTAACAGCGTGAAAAGTCTTTTAGGGTGGATTTTTCCTGACTTTGCTCCAGCGTCAGAACTGGAGCAAAGATCTCCCTGTTATGAGAATCTCAAACTTGTGAGGTACAATTTATAACTCAAGCAGTCATTTAAAACACAGTGGATGTGAATTGCAGTTGTGTTTTAGTATTTGTAATACTTTGGTTTGCCGTTTCACCCTCTGGGCTGATGGTCGTCCTGACAGCGTGCTCTTCTGTCCCTGGGTCTGGTGGGGTAGAGAGAAGAGTCACCTCAGCACCATTTGAAACACTCATGCTGGTAATAAGAAACATTTGCGTTGGAGGTTCTGCCAAACGGCGTACCTGTGACAGTCACGTTGATGTTGTGGCTCAGGACAGTCTGGTCAGAGGAGTACCCCATGCATTGATACAGACCTGCATCACCCTTGGATATGTTGGTGAAAAGGAGAACCGCGATCCCAGAATGCTCTGTCAGGTCTCTCCACCATGTTTGGATGCGGTCAGTCCTATTGACAGAACAACAGCTAACCGAAGGCGAATTTAACTTGTACCATGTGACGGCCGGTGGCGTGTTGGAGCAGAATGTTACAGGGCAGCTGATTCGTAGCTGTTCTCCAAGTAAAGCCTCCATCTTGGTGCCCCGACGCAGTCTGATGCTAGTGTCGCAGTCTTGGCCTGCAGAGACACACAGGAATAAAGACACACATCGACATCCAATTGAAATGTAATTGACAACAGAACATGATTAGGTAGGAAACAGTAGAAGAAGATGAACGAGTAAGAGAAAGATAATGACTTTCAAGAGTCCTGGTGGTGAGAAGGAATCAATGATTTAAGCTCATCCAGGCTGCAGTGAGGCCAGCAGTAGAATAAGCTTCAGTTCCTTCACCAACACTACAGGCAACCGATGTAAGGAGGTCAAGAGCCAAAGGTCAGGCTATGACCTCATGTCAGCCTTCCACTGATTTTACAGATTTGTTCTCTCTGGTTTTGACTTTACTCTCTGTCTTGTCAGTATTTTATTTATGTGTCTGATTTTATTGTTTGTCTTGTTATTATTTGCTTTATTTCTGTTCAGTTTCTTTTTTATTGCTGCTGCTCCTTTTGTCTGTGAAGCACTTTTTACTCCGGTTTCGAGAGGTGCTATATCACTTAATTTACTCACTTACACGAGGTACTTCTTTAAATCTATGATGGAGGACATGCACACACACCCACCTACACACACACACACACACACATGCATAACAGACATAACCTGTACATCTACATGCTCATACACACTGTAAAAAGTAAAGTAGACCATAATACAGACTAAGGGCTAAAATCACCTTTAAGTATAAAGTATTGTGTTGAATGGATTGTAATGATTCTAATGAAAGTTTCCTGGTTTCGTCAGGAAAGTACAATTTAACACCAGAAAGGTAAGCTGACGTCTTAACTACTTCTAAATGAAATAGCTCAACTTTCTAAATGTCCTTCCATGACATTTCCTACAGCCACTTTCTGTGCAAACCAGAGTTGTTAGATTCTCACATCTAGCTGGATTTCACCACTCAATAAAATCGGCCTCAAACGTACAAAAACTTCCGTGAACATATTTTACCTTGAGTTTGCTTTGCCAATACAAAAATCAGCAACCCAGTGATGATTTGACCAAACCTAATCCAGTCCATGTTTGTACCCTCCTGGGTGTCGAGTGTGATTTCACTGCGAGCGAAGCCTGTTTGGTTTCTCTTGCTATCAGCAGACAGATGAAGCAGTAGAGTTTTGTTCTCGGGGCGGAAGTGGTCACTGATTGTCATGCAGGTCTGTTGAGGTTCCCTTTGTAAAAGCATCAATGGACCGTTTCTTAATGTCAAGGTTGCAGATTGACCTTGTGAAGTGAAACCCCTCGCTGTGTGCAGAATGGACAATGTTAACCCAGTGCTTTGGATTCATGTGTCGTCTTGTTCGGCCCAGTGAATATTGTTTTCTCACTGTTTGTAGACTAAATGCTTCACAGTGGTGCCTGCTGTAGGTTAATATTACAAATAAAAAGAAAAGTTGAATAATGTGAGATTATGTGACACATTACATGACAAGCATCATGCTGTGTGTTGGTTGCAGGGCGGGAGGCCTTCTGGCCATAGCCAGTCTCTTCCTGAATTGAGGATTTATTTTCAACCTTTAATTCTTTCTGTCTTGTCTCATGAAGGTGTTATGGTCAAAATTAGGCAGACAGCCAAACTCAGGGTTGACGGTCGTCTCAGAAGTGAAGCTGCATCAGATTGATTGTGATTCCCACTATACACATGTAAATACATCAAGTGCACAAACACGAACAAGAAAGAACCACTTCCTGCTGTACAGTTAAACAGAAGATCAGGATGTCTGGCTACTGTCCCACCAGGGAAGATTTAGTTCACAAGCCAGGGTTAAAAAAAAACACACATCACAGGGGCCACCACAAGTACATTACGTCACATTGGAATAGGAGGTTACTTGTATATGAACTATAAGATGGAACAAGTGTGCAAAGTGCTTAAGTAGAGTGCAAATACAGTGCTAGAAGGTAATGCAGTTTATACCAGCTGCCCCATATTCTGCAGTACCACCACTTTATAGGAGAGTCAAGTGTGTTGGTAGTTAAGCCCTGTCTCTCTTTGTCGGTATGCAAGTGAAGGTAGGAGCTCAAACCCCCTATGCAGCGGGTGATCAGGACAATCAGTGTTGTGTTTGCCTGTCTGAGGACCTGCTTTCCAATGACGAGAATTAAAGCTGCACTCGGCAACTTTGCGCTTTGGCAGCCGCAAGTTGCAGCAAGAGATAACTGTTTGAATTTTTGCAAGTTTGAAGGACTTCTAAACCCACAAATCGTGTAATTTGTAACGTGACTTCAGTAAACTGCACACTGCTCAGACTTAAACGACTTCCTGTCTGGTCGGGGTGGAGGTTGGTAAGCGCTCGCTCGCTGCTGTTTAGGAGAGAGTGTTTTTATTTCATTCTTAAGTTTTGATTTGACACTTCCTGTTCACCTCGAAGATTTCCCACCAGCGACCATACCCGACACCAAACTTTTGTTTGTGTCAACATGGTGAATCTCTCTTCATTTTGGCTGTAATTTTACATACAAATCTTGCTTAGTGCAGATAAGCTAACAGATGATAGCTGTTCTAGGCAAGCAGACACCTTCTCAGCCTCTCATGTTTGACAAAAGACACCAAAAGGCTGTTAAGGCATTGTCCCCAGCATGTTGCATCATGCTCTAAATATAGTTTCCTGTTCTGTGTGTGAGCCACCCACTGATGTCCTCCTCCTATCACTAACCTGCAGTGGCTGCAGAAGCACAAAGCTAAAGACATTGTGTTTCCTGATAATAGCAGTAAAACCAGTGTCTTAGAAACAGAACTTGATGTTTTATGATGGTAGGAGCTAGTGTTTTTATGTACCCTGTCCAAGCTGACATCTGAAATCAGGGTTAGCGACTATTTAGCTTTTTTATAGCATGGTACTGTTTTGACAGACAGGTCAAGTATGACTAAGAAGCACCCATGGGGGATTATGAGTACATGTTCTGGCTCAGAACTGATAACACTTCTCTCTTTGGTCCGAACTCGCTTGTTCATCTGAGTTTTGGTAACCTGTCATCCTGCGAGATCAGATTGCTATCAGATGTCAATATCCACTTCCTCATACCCATGAAAGTTTCTTGTAGCTGGTTGGATTCCGTTCTCTCTCCTAACGAACCACCACAGTTCTCCTGTTAGAGGACTGAGACGTTTCCAGGCGTCTTGGTCGGTTATTTGGTGCCACCAGAGTTCAAATGCCGTTGTTCTCACCTGACCAAACAACCAACGACCAAACGAGAAGTGGCCCTAGAGGTTTCCAGTGACGATAGATGTGTTTCACGGTTATCAGGGGAAAACATCATAACTACTTTTCCTCGAACTGAAGGTTTCCTTTGTGGGCGGCGGGGCGGACCAGGGGTTGAAGACATTGTCCTTCAACCAAAGGAGCTGAGTTCAAGCCCAGCGACAGCAAACATCCACCCTGCTGAAGTGTCCTTGGGCAAGTCACTGAGTCCCTATCGGCTTATCAACTGCACCCTGATCTCCCTGGAGGTGAAAAGAGAATTTCCTTCCGTGGCTCAATGAAGTTTCTTGTACAGCACGTTTCATGACCCTAGGGCCAATGAAAACCACTCAAAACCCATGATAAATGCCCAATAAACCAATCTAAAAGAGTGAACAGTGTTGGAATAATGGTGTGAACACACCCTTAAACATTCTGTGGAGCAGATCCAGACTAAATACCTGATCACATGACAACTTTGAGTGTTCATTCTCTGTGTCATATATGAGTTGGACTGTCCTAGACCACAGGGTCCCAGACTGGGCTCCAGGGATCCTCGGGGGTCTCTGACAGTGTTCCAGGGGGTCCCCAGCCAAACAGGGATTACTTTAATTTTGCTATTATTTCATCCAGTAAAAAATAACGACTATTCTACGTATAGGTTTCACTCTTTCCACTGTTACCCCCCCCCCACCTCCAGCAAGGTGGGGCTCCATGGGACAAACACTTCAAATTGGGGTCTGTGGTCTAAAGCGCCTCTCCTAGAGCACAGCAATAACACATAGGAGTTATTACAATCGTACCCTTTAATCTGGGTCATTGTGTACTAGATACTCTAAATGTGATTTCAGAAGAACTGCCTTTGACCATAACCACTGGCACTTGAACATTTTGCTATTTTTAGTACAACTGATGCAGTTTCCTGTGGTTTGGCCTACATGGCCCTCCTCCACGACAAGAAACAAACCCAACAGCCTCCTCCACTTCATTCTTTACTGTTATCATGAGTGTGGCAGTGATACAACTACTTCCCATAATCACAGTAAGGACTACTAAGTTATCATGTCTTTTTATTAAGCAGTTACCAACACATTTGTACTGACTGAAGGTTTTCTCTAAAGAACAAAGATCAGGTGAAAGCAAGAGGGGTTGCTGACTAGCTCCCTGGCTACCAAGAAACAACACAACAAACAACTCTGTCTTTCATAAAGTAAAGATTGCTGTGATTTATGGGAATTATCAGCATGGTTAAATGTGTTTTGACCAGTCAGATTGCTTGGTTAAAACTCTCCACTGTCTGAATTATTCTCCTACTGTTAGTGCAGCAGATGTGGTTTCCTGCCCTGTAGTTGGGCTTCCACGGCCCTCAAGTAACACCTACAGAGGAAATAGCATGAAGAACAACTGAAAAAGCAACAGCTGCAAACAAAGTTGCACACTCAACACCATTTTGAACCATTTGTTTTATTAGTTCTTCCACTTAAAAGTGATTCTTAACATTGTAAAGTCAGCTATCGTGTTTGGTTCTTTGGTCCAACAATTATCATCTGCATACTGAAGTTGAAGAATAAAAGAAGAAGAAAACTTGAGAAGAAGCTTTGTTCTTTGATCTTTGCTTATAATGGAACAGAGATGAAGCTTGTGGAAAATACAACCCAGTGGTGGTAATGTGACTGAGAAGCTTTTGTCTTTGAGCACAACTGGTTCAGGCAGATGGTTTACCTGCAGAGAAGAGAAGAGAGCAGAACAAGGCATCAGTATGAATCTAGAGTATGAAAGCGCCAAACACTTGAATTAAGCAGTAGCACTCCACCAGGTTGGCTCAAGACCAATTATTATCAGCAGTGTGTAATCAGTGTGTAAAAATGTTCGTTCAGTACAATACAAATTGTGCAGGTGATGATAAAGAAAGTCCAAGGGGCTTAAAAAAAATGAAAAGAAATCAAAAACACACAGGTGATAATAAAATAACAGAAAATAAATGACATCAAAACATGCAGGAGAACAGTGGAACAACAAAACATGTCAATGACAAACAAGAGAAATTGCCAAGAGGAACTGTGAAATCAGGTTTTGCTAAAATCAACTGAGGTTGATTTGGTAACTAGTTGAGAAACACGAGAGTTCTTTCCAATATTCTACAAATCTGCAGTATAACATTCAAAATAAATGATCTGCAGTAATGATGCAGGATGATTGCAGGGCTGATTTTACTGGGGTCGAAGTAAAATGACTGTAAAAATAGTAGTTTTTACCGTAAGTAGCTGATTTAAAATGTATCCAGGCTAAAAAGTTACTTAAAGAACAGACATGGTTGCGTTCAATGCACGTTTTTGTAGTTCAGTCAGCCAACGCACGTATTGATCATGACATTTTATATGAGACCAAAATGTAAAGGCAGATTTATTTTGGCGTCGGAGCGATCGGCAGTAATCCCCCAAATCCGCAATCTGCCTGAAATAGCTCCGCAGACTTCGCTCCACATGTTGAGCGTCTTAAACGTATCACTCTGAAGTTCATATATCATGTTATTCAAACTTTGATGAAACTTTTTTTTTAAAAAACTAAACATTTCCATTCCCATTATTCAATAACATTATTAAATTGGTTTCTTTTGCTAATGGCTATCCATGTAGCTACCAGGCTGAGGCAAACCAATAACCCTGTAGTTGGATGGATGTTGAGCATGTCAGTTCATGTTTCGTCCACATGCTTGTACAGGGTTGATGCAGTTTTTGATGCAACGCAATAGTAAGACTTCTAAACATATTTTAGTAGAAAGTAAAATTACCGACTTCAAAAAAATACTCAGAAAAGTACAGGTACACCAAAAGTCGACTTTGTTACGTCCGCCCTGCGTCACCACAATACCTGTGACGTCGATCTTGATGATATGTCCCTGCGCCGTATCGCCGTTCTCACACGCGGCGTTGCACTGAAAGTCCCTGTCGTCCGCCCGCGTCAGGTGGACGATCTCGGTCACGACCTGCCTGAGTCTCCTGCTGCCGTCCTCCAACACCGTCTCGTTTACGGTGGTGACGTACCTGCCGGGATCTGTGAGCTCAACGCAGTTACCAGACACCACGTACTGACACCACGCGACGTGCACGTGGCTGCATAGGTCGAAGTTGTACGTGGCCCTACAGGTCAGCGGGACTGATGAGCCGTCGGCAGCAGTGATCGTTGCCCCGGGGTAATTGACCACCAAGGTCCCTGGAGGACAGAGATGATATTCAGACTCAACACACCTGCTAATTCACTTGAACCATGTCCCCATGTAATAATAATAATAATAATAATAATAATAATGTATTTAGCACCTTTTAGAACCAAATGTTACAAAGTACTGTACGCAAAATAAAATACAACGATACCTAAAATACAGATTATTTTTTACATTTTTTTTATTTCACCATTATTTTACCAGGCAAGTCATTAAGAACAGATTCTTATTTAAAATGGCCGTCTGAAAGAGCAATAAAAGAGTCAAATAAATAAAATAAAGTCAAATAAATGAACTGTAAAAATTTGACTTAAAAACATGAAGTGAGGGAGCTAGGCGGATGCATGCTCTGATAGACCAGGGGACAGTTAAAAAGCTTTATCGGCAGATCTGAGAACAAAAAATAAAATAAAGAAATAAAATAGTCAATACAGGATGAGATAAAAGCATGAATAACTTTTTCCAAGTCAGAAAAGGACAGGAATCTGAGAAACACTAAAAATGAAGACAAGGTTCCCACTCCTCTTGAAAGATGAGAAACAAATGGCATCAAGGGCGACATTTAATTTCATTTAGACATTTTCACATGAAGACCAGCACATGATAGTAAGTCTGACTTAACGGTGTTTTAAATGATCAAATAACTGAAACATTGGTGTATCGGTTATTTGGTGTTCTCTCTCGGACAGGAAGGGAAGTTCTTCACGTATCTGAGGCACTAACACTACCAGGGTTAGGGGGTTGTTTCCCACTGGATCTGCTAATAATACATGTAGTCCTGGTGCTGTAAGGTCCCGTGTTATGTTAACATGCCATTAACAACATATCAAAGGTGAATTACTAACCCTTGTTCTTGACAGACGACGCACAGTGACAGAAAGCCAACAGCAACAGCATCTGAGGTCCGGCAAGCCAAGTCATCCTGGAACACACACTCACAGTAGTGAAGACAGACTGGAGACTGGAGACAGACTGAGGACACACTGGAGACTGACTGGAGACAGACTGGAGACAGACTGGAGACTGGAGACAGACTGAGGACACACTGGAGACTGGAGACTGACTGGAGACTGGAGACTGACTGGAGACAGACTGGAGACTGGAGACTGACTGGAGACTGGAGACTGAC
>OOFE01016378.1:0-28022 GCA_900323365.1 Monocentris japonica
CCCCTGTCCACCACCAAAAGCGCCTACAATGGGCACGTGAGCGTCAGAACTGGACCATGGAGCAACGGAAGAAGATGGCCTGGTCTGATGAATCACGTTTTCTTTTACATCATGTGGACAGCCGGGTGCGTGTGCGTCGTTTACCTGGGGAAGAGATGGCACCAGGATGCACTATGGGAAGAAGGCAAGCCGGTGGAGGCAGTGTGATGCTCTGGGCAATGTTCTGCTGGGAAACCTTGGGTCCTGGCATTCATGTGGATGCTACTTTTACACGTACCACCTACCTAAACATTGTTGCAGACCAAGTACACCCCTTCATGGCAACGGTATTCCCTGATGGCAGTGGCCTCTTTCAGCAGGATAATGCGCCCTGCCACACTGCAAAAAATTTTCAGGAATGGTTTGAGGAACATGACAAAGAGTTCAAGGTGTTGACTTGGCCTCCAAATTCCCCAGATCTCAATCTGATCAAGCATCTGTGGGATGTGCTGGAAAAACAAGTCAGATCCATGGAGGCCCCATCTCGCAACTTACAGGACTTAAAGGATCTGATCTGCTGCTAATGTCTTGGTGCCAGATACCACAGGACACCTTCAGAGGTCTTGTGGAGTCCATGCCTCAATGGGTCAGAGCTGTTTTCGCGGCACGAGGGGGACCTACACAATATTAGGCAGGTGGTTGGTGTATAAGAAAGTATAAAGTTCAGAAAAATCGACTCCTCATTGATAGAAAAGAGCATTGCATACATTTTAGACCAAAAAGCCCAAACCAACACATTTTCAAATATGGGATGAAAACTTGCCATTGTATGTGGACAACTGTGTGGGTACTTCTTCAGCATCTTCATTATTAATCGTGTTGCGTTTCCCCTTTCGTCTGACACCCTCAATGTTCCTGCAGATCTTCCTGTGGAGCTTGAAGGACAATGACCTGACCGGCATGGCCTTCATTGACACCCAGCTCTACATCCACCAGATGTTCAGCATCAAGAATTTCATCTTGGCCGCCGACCTTATGAAGAGTATCTCGCTGCTTCGCTACCAGGAAGAGAGCAAGACCCTGTCGCTCATCAGCAGGGTAAAACAAACCCCACTTTTCCGGTGCAAACTATAGTTGTGTTAGTGTCGAGAGTATCTAGGTAAGAGAAATTAGGTTTTGTTGGCTTGATCTTAAGTAACTAAACAAGTATTGGACAAGTTGTTTTTGTTCTGTGGTGTTGGCCATACTCTTAATGCACCAACTAATGGCCATATAACCACAATGGAGACTTACACAAGGGACAAACAATATGTACAACATTTCTAGGAGGTCAGCACATTATAATTTGATAAACAAAACCCAGATAGTGCAAGTATGTGTGCACATACTGATTTAAAAGGCTTTCACAAGTTTGTCCATGAAAGGAAATTCTGAGCTGCTGGGCCTCTGGATTCGATATTCCTATTTCTGTAGGTTCAGGATAAACCATTTTACACACGTCCACATAAACAAGGGAGTTTCTCGATAATTGTAGGCATATAATTTCCCCCTTAGAGCTGCAGGGGCCAGGGGAGGTTTCAAGCAATCAGGCTTAAGCATTGTATTCAAGTGACAAGGGAGATTAACTACTACCCGCGGGCTGCAGAACACGCAGTTTAGTGTTTATTGATTCAACTTTACAACCCAACTGAGTATTCACGATGAAGACCTTTGTTTTTGTCTGTGGCTCGAATTTATCTTCAAGAGAGCAGCACTGGCAGCAGGAGATAATTAAGTGACTGTAGTCATCTTTATTCCGATTCTCATACCCTCCAAACCTTATGGGACTCTTGTTTTTCTTGTTGTTTTGGGAACACAGGATGCAAAGCCCTTGGAGGTTTACAGCATCGAATTCATGGTGGATAACAACCAGCTTGGATTCTTAGGTAATGTTAACAATTGCCACTGGAAAAAAAATTACTAAAACGATTCAGTTAAGCTGCAAAAATGTTGCTTCCCGTTCTCATTCACATTTTATTTCCTTTGCTTTTAGTGTCAGATCGAGACAAGAATCTCTCCGTATATATGTATTTACCTGAAGGTAGGTACAGAGCCTAATACTTATAACTGCCTATCAGAGTACGTCATACGTAAGTGCATGTCCAGTCATGTTTATATATGGTGTATCGTTGCAGCCAAAGAGAGCTTTGGCGGTATGCGACTGCTGAGGCGGGCTGACTTCAGCGCTGGAGCCCACATTAACACCTTCTGGAGGATGCCCTGCAGAGGAGCCCTGGACACTGCCAGCAAGAAGGCCCTGACCTGGGACAACAAGCACATCACATGGTTTGGTAGGCAACCAGGACTCAAGGCTGACATTAGGCTCGTTAGATTATTCTGTTGACTGATGAGCTAGGGGGAAGCCAGCATTTGCTATACTTCCATCCAATTCTCAAGTAAATGAGATGTTGGAAAAAACATAACCATAGCGGTATTTTACAGACATCTCAGAATGCCCAAAGCCACCTTTGGACTAATTGTGCTTTCAGATTGAACCATTTGTTTATTTAACAAACGCTGCTCTGAGCAGCCTACATGTTTAAGGTGGACTAAGCCTTGTCTCCTCTCCACTCCCACAGCCACCCTGGACGGAGGCATTGGGTTGCTCCTACCAATGCAGGAGAAGACCTACCGCCGATTACTGATGTTGCAGAACGCTCTCACCACCATGCTGCCTCATCACGCCGGCTTAAACCCAAAGGCCTTCAGGTTCGGAGCTGCCTATGCATTCTCACCATTTAAAAGGCTGCTTCATCTCTGGCCCGAGGAACCAAAATAGATCAAGCCTTGGTTTGTGGAAGAGCACCCAGTCAAAGTTGGAAGAAGCGCATCTTCTTTTTTTCCCCCCTGTGATTTCAGGATTAAGTGTGATCCCAGTGCAGCTTCACATGGTACATAATTAACACGCTTGTGTCTTGCGTCTAGAATGCTGCGCAGTGACAGACGAAGCCTGCAGAACGCAGTGCGAAACATCCTGGATGGAGAACTCCTCAACAAGTACCTGTACCTGAGCACCATGGAGCGCAGTGAGCTGGCCAAGAAGATCGGTACCACTCAAGACATTGTAAGTACATGGACAGGACCAAGCATGCCATGAAGTCAGTGCAGTCATTCTGATTTGGCTTTATTCTCCTCTTCCTTGTTTCTCCCTAGATCCTGGATGACCTTCTGGAGATTGACAGAGTAACGGCTCATTTCTGAGCACAGTTTTATATTGATTGGGGGGGAAGAATTTCATGGTTAAGGCCATCTTCATGGAAATGTGAATTGTTTTTGTTACATGTTAGACAAGAAAGAGATTGTCATGTTTTCTTAGAATATTTTGTACACAAAATTAAAATCACACAACCCTGGCTTGCTTCTTTAATTTAGCCACAGTGAGCTCAGCAAAGTGATCAAGACGAGAAACGGAGGTAGAACATTTTATTCACATTTAGTTAAAATTCTTTAAAAACGTTTGGCTGGGTGGCATCGGACTGTTCTCTGAGCAACGTGTAAACCTGGTTGCTTAACATTACCTGGGACTGATGGAAATGACAGAGACACCAGTGCTGTCCTGTTTGCAGTAGCTTTCATTTAAGTAACACACCCCTTACATGGTTTAACTAACAGCTTATTACTTACCAATCAGCATACTTTATACAGACATAACTACTACTTAACATTTACTACTGCAGTTTTAGATTTTAAGTACTGAATTATTTCATGGGCTATCATGAAAAGAGAGATTGATTCCCATCAGTACTTTTTGCCCCACTATTTAATGGTTTGAGGCTTTTAACTCACTCCCAAAGGGATAATCACAATTGGCTATAAACAAGCTACACTTAAGTTGAGTAATGTATCACTATTAGAAATGATAATGGAATACAGCCAGTCATTTTCATGTATTGCTTGATGATACAGCTTCTACAAATTTGATAGCGTACATTGCAGATTTCTTGAAAACTTACAAATTGGAGCTTTAAATATCTCCAAAATTTGGATTTAAAAAGTATGAATAAGTTTATAGTAACTAATTTTTCATGACCAAAATGACAATTAAATGGCCTGTTAAGTTTAAAAACATGTCTCCAGGACTGAGATTACACAATAGTATTGGATTTGGTGGTTTACATTCTCCATTTAAAGACTTCATTTGCAATAGCACTGTTTTGGTGTGGAAATACTAGAAACTCAAGTAGCACCATTACCAGCTGTAGTGGGAATCTCTTTGCTGTATTCTTTCCGTTGGATTCACTTGTGCCTTTTGAATTGGTCCTTTTCAAGTGTAGGATAGCAGGCTGTGCTCTACCTCAGGTACTCGTACATCTCAGCATCCAGAGACACAAGACCAAAGTAAGACAGCAGGTTCAGGAATGAACGCGTCAGGCTCATCATCGCCATCTCCGATCTGTGAAGGAGATCGGATCGTGAGCACATTGCTTCCGACACAGAAACTAAATGTCAAGTGAAATGAAGCTGCTGCGCTCCTCACCTCAAAGACAACTCAAACTTGAGGCTCTCCCAGGTCGTCCACATCCAGTGGAAGACCCAGACCTTGGGCAACATCCCCGGCCTCTCTGCCTGGATCTTCCCCCAGCCTCGCACCGCACTAAAAACCAAGAGGAGTGTTGGTGTGATACTGAAGATGCAGGTAGCCTAACATCCCACCTGTACGCAGTCCACATTGGAGCGTGAAGCATGCACTACTGACCAATTGGTTTGCTTTTGGTAATCAAACCAGTGGCAATTAGCGTGCAATATATCAAGCAGCTATTGACCAGTCTGTCTGTTCGATTAGAATTAATCCATACTATGCTGGTTGTCTATAGGAACCCCTCAACCTGCATTCTAATGGCATTTTGATCAGATTCCACGTATGAATGAATGTTTCATTGGGTTTTAGTGGCCCATGGTCTAAATACTGCTTCAGAGGCTTTTCTACACTGCTGAGCATAAAATTCTGGGATATTGGGATTTTTTTTTTGCATGAAAAAGGTCAAAAACATTAGTATCAAACTTCAAAACACCTATCGGTTGCATCTTACTGGCAATTACTCATGTCTGTTCATTGCATGACCAAAAGTTGACATTGTGGGCAGCTGCATAAAACAACTGGAAAGTCTGGATTAACCCACTACCTTTTATGTTTGTGGATCTTGGCAGAGCCGTTTAGATCCACCAAAAACACAGAGGCACAAATCACCCATAACTTCTCCTTTAAAAATGGACAAATTGTGAGAAATGGGTTCCAGGTACTGTGAATCTTAACCCCAGGGAATGTCTATGGACCTGCTGAATGTTGTCTCAGCACTCAAAACAGGTTAGTGTTGCAGTTGAAAGAAGAAAACTCCTTTTTAAGTATAATCCTGGTTTTCCTTTATGTCAATAGTGGAAAACGTGCTATCACTATATAGTGACACTGGAGTGTACCACTGCAGGAGGGAATAAAGCTAAAGCTACTACTGTACAGGCTTGGACAGCAATTACCACATTTATAAGAAACCATTTTCTAAACAAAAAAAACCTTACATATACCTTTAATCTGAAAAAAGATGGAAGTCACTTAGGTACACAGCAAAAATGTGAGCATGTGTGCCTTGGAGGATGAGAGCTGTTGCACTTGCCTCTTGGCCATAACAAAGTAGCGGTCCACCGGCGCTCCCAGAGTGATGTTGATGCTTCGGACGGTGTTGATGTTGCGAAAGACCAACAGCATGGGCCGGGGCATGGATTTCAGCACCTGCATGATGCTTTCGAAGCGGTAAATGGCCATGTCGCGCATGTAGGCTGTCTCCTCCCAGCTCAGGATGTTGGACAGACCCAGCTCCCGCATGCTGATTGGTCGCTGTAGCAGCATCTCGCAGAAGAGGAAGTACTCTGCAGGGCAAACGGGAACGGCGATTATGTCACCCAAGTAGGATGGTTTGATTGGTTGTGTAACATTGGATCTCCTGCGCAATGCATATACACTGGCTATTAAAAGCATTCACCCCCCTTGATGTTTTTGTTGTGCTAAAAATGTAGTTCCATATACAACATTTCCTTTCTAACCGGGTGTTATACCAGAGGGTGAACACTTTTACAAAAAAGACTGACTTCATCTGTCCACAGTAAACATGTCATCTTGTTTTGATCTGCAATTATAGTGCCCACCTTGTGATTTTGAAAATGCCAGAACGCAGAGGTGAGATGCATCAGTGAAATCCAAACAGTGGGGTCTGAGAGATCACAGGTGGTGGATGAACATTTTTCTGATACCAGACTTTATTTAGCAAATTCCTTGCTTTTTAAGTAAAAACTTCTTTTCAGACCAAAACAAATCCCACAATAACTATTTGGATTTGATTGATTTAATTTTGTAGCACAAGAAAATGTGCAAAAAGTCATTGGGGCGGGGGGTGTGAATACGTCAATGTGATGAATGAGGTAATAGTGCTCACGTTTGACCCCGAGGGCATTGGAGTACTTCTCCATGGCTGCCTTATCTCGCAGAACTATGGACCTCCACAATTTACAAAGGGCCACTCGGTCACTGAAAATCAAAAGATCTCAAGTTAGATCTGCTGGTGCAATATTCAAACCAGCATTCAGTCAAAGGCAAACATTTTTACTCAACTGACTAAAATTGACATACCATTGACTGAGGTATTCGTACAATCCGTGGTCTAAGAGCACCAACTCTGCCTTGTTATCAGGACCTCGTCTCACTAGAACTGAAACAAGGCATTCACTCATGGCGATTAAGAAATAAATGTAAGGTAGCATCACTGCTGTGTAACTCATTATTTGTGTCCTGCAAGGCAACAAACCCACACACAAAAATGTACCCACCATTGCCAGGGTGGGGGTCGGCGTGGATAAAGCCGGTGTAGAAGATTTGCTCTGCAAATGTCCGGATCAGTTTGTCGGCGGTCTGAAGGGCAAACATTTGATAATGATAATCCTCCAGTTATCACCCGCGATGCAAAGTACACTGAGTGCATTGACTTACGTCTTTCAAACTTAGTCCTTGTCTTTTAATTTCTTCCACATTGTTGATTTTGCAACCTTCGCAGAACTCTGCGGTCAGCACTCTCTTTGAGTTGGGGAGAAAACAAAAAAAAAGAAAAGAAAAAGCGTTAGCCAAGGCCGACGGAGACACGTGGAAACCGTGTGTAGCTCAGATCATGCATGAGAACCTCACCTTGCTGGTTTGCTCCCAGAAGACTTTGGGTACGACAATGAATTTGAAGTGTTTCATTTCCTCTGCGCACCGCTCCGAGTTCCTGGCCTCGTTCTCAAAGTCCAGCTCTTGAGCCAGCGTCCCCTTCAAGTCCTATCACAGGAAGACGAACAGTAACAATATTAGGCGGAAGACCTTTCTGCCCCGCCGTGTATACAGTCAGCACACTGTAAAACGCAAAGTCAGTCTGTTCCCCGACCTTGAGGACCCATCGGAATCCAAAGCTGGGGTGCATGAACTTCACAACGTCCAGGAGGATCTCCAATGTCCTGATATCTCCGTCGAACCGGTCCCTGAGGTCAATGTACTGCACCTATGGGAATGGAAAGTTCCCTTACAAGTAGTGTAAAACAGATGGCATGAAACAAAGTGAAGAAAAGTCTTAACTAATGTGGGTTTTTCAAAAGATTTTTACTCTTCTCAGGCCTCTGAAACAGCTTTAATAACATGGGACACAAAAACGATTGAAACCTCTAACAAGTACTAATCATCTTCATGCAGACGTGTGGAATCCAATAAAAGTGCTGCCAAAAGTGCAAAACTGCATCATATCCGTCACATTGGAGGTGAACGACACTGACTGGCCGATATTCAACTTTGTCCTAAAAGATTCTGAGCTCCAAACCTTTACGGCGACGGGGGTCCCGTCAGACAACTCTGCTTTGTGCACCTGGGCCAGGCTGGCGGCAGCTATGGGCTCGTGGTCAAACGTTTTGAACAGCTGCTCTGGGGTTTTGTTGAAGTCTTCTTGGAAGAGAGCCTCCACCTGTTGGACACAAACACTTTTAAGTTGTCCTCTTTTGCGAAATCGTACGCCTCGACTCGTCTCGCCCGGTCTCACCTCTTTGTACCTCCTGTTCAAGGCCTTGTCTTCCAGGACCTGCAGGGTGTGGATGTATTCTGGGGGTAGCAGGTGGTTGAAGGAACACAGACCCTGGCCCAGTTTGATGTATATCCCTCCGTTCTTCACAGCTCCTTCCACCATGTGATCTGCTGCCCTCTGGTGGCAGGCTGACATCCCAGCCAAATAGGATGGGCTGCTCTAGCAGGGGAGGACGGAAGTATAGCATGATTGTCCACATAGTCTTGAAGCCATCACGTAGAGTACTATCAGATATAATATACAGTATGTGGTTTGCCACTTTATTTCAGCAGTTTGCAGGCAGCAGGGAGGCCTAGCCTAGACCAACCAACTGACAGAGTGACTTATACAGCTAAAAAAAATAAAATAAATTTACCTCATCTAGGCCACGTAGTGCTACATTGGTGGTCCACCAGTAGTCCACTGAGATTAAGAATCCAACAGAGAGAGATCTGAGGGCAGAGAGATAAGAAGCTCCTTTTAACTTAAAAGGTCAGCACAATGACCAAGCACATGTCCCAGTTTCGTGATATAGATCAGTTTCTTGCTTGTGAACACTTGGAGGTGCACGCACAACCCTGGGGCAGGAAATTCAGTGTCTCTGCCTATGAGAAGCTACAACTGCCTCACTGCTTTCTGTGATTCGTCATCCCACAACAGCGGTTAACAGCATTATTTATAAGATAGCGTTACATTTAGTAGGTTTTCACAACTCTTTACGTACCTAGCCATGTTGCATTTTAGATATCCAGTCTGCTTCCCAGTGTAAATGACATCACGTACGCCCAGACTTTAATGGATGTTGTCAGACAGCAGACAGCTAGCTGCTTGCTGAACTCGCCATCAAGCAGTACCGTGACTTTATATGGACCAATAAGTCACACATTCAGAGCTAAGTGACACTAATGCTGGGTTCCATTGTAAGCTAACTTGACTAGTTAGGTGTTGCTCAGAATGTCGACTGAATGTCTCTACTGACAAATGGCTGAGCATAGAGAAAGGGCCACTAGAGCCGTTATAACAAATTTGATCAACCATCAAAAACTGAAGGAAATGATGACACTTCATTTTAGAAACTCGTAGCAAGATTTTCCCAACTGACTAAAAATCATTGCAAAAAGGTTGCAGGTTGGGGCGATAATTGTGATGCAGACTAACCTGCAGAACCGACCAAATCCTTCTATCCCAACCCTCATCTTCCTCCTCTCTCGAGGTTCTGACACGACGTACTGGACACCCGCCACCATGGGCGCACTGATGGAGATGCCAACGAACGTCTTCCATAACAGCCCTCTGCGCTTCCCTTCCCTGAAAAGGAGGAAATGATGCCGTTTAGAGCGAGGCGGCGCTGCTGTTCGTGAATGGAGGTTAACCTGTGTGCTGCAAATGAGGCCCTGGTTTCCACTTGGCACCTGAGTGAACTGAAGGATCTGGCTGTCTGGAGCCCGCAACGTGGACATCTAGGGTGCAGGGCCGCGTGGCGCAGACACAACCTCAACTAGGACAAAAAGGAGAGAGGAAATGATATAGCACTGCATGACAATCCCCTCCAGCAACACATCAGCAGGCACAGTTCATTCTGCTATCAAAAGAAAGATATTTCTTCATCTGTACATTGCATGATTTTTGACAGTACACACACATACCAGTGAGGAAATAACCAGTGTGTTCAAATAACAACACAAGACCTAGTGTGTGTGTCTGTTAGAGGTGCATCAAGTTCCAGACACTTTGTTGTTTTTACTGGCCGCTTGATTCTGAGGGACAAAAACGCCTCCACTAACAAATTGATTTACAGATAGCACTGGTGTCAGGGTCCCGGGCACAGAGATATCAGACCAGCTCTGTCATGTTCAAAGAACACGATTTATAAAGAAGGGGGGTTTCTCATCAGCACGGTGAACGAGAGGGACAGTCGGTTGACGGTTTGTCTGATCCGATCTTCTATAATACTGTTAACATGAAATAGCTGTCTTTATAATCAAATATAGAAAATATTATCGTTAACGTTATAGATATGCACTCTGTGACTCCTGCCTGCAGCGCAGTGATATCCGCTGTTACGTGACCGGCTAATTAAAGGATAATTCCGGTGTTTTTAAACCTGGGCCCTATTTTTTACATTTTTGGGGGTCTAAATGACTAATAGGTACAAAAAGTTTTGGAATTGGTCCAGCAGATCTCCTCAGCCGGCAGCCGCGAAATTTCAGAGCTATACTTCTCCTTGAGCGAGACTTCTGTTTCTGGTTAAACAAAGGTCTTTCTCTGTAGGGATCCTTTCCGTAATGTTGTCAGACACTTCCAATAACAATCTGAGCCTGTCAGTGGCAAAAACAAGCACTTTTAGTTGATGTACTTTGATCAGGCGCAGTTGCCCCAAAGGATTACGTTGCAGCCATTGCAGCCCGTTTGGCAGCTGAGGCGATCTACTGGACCAATTCCAAAACATTTTGTACCCATTAGTCATTTAGACCCCAAAATATGTAAAAATAGGGTCCAGGTTTAAAAATCCCGGAATTATCCTTTAAGTGGGTGTGACTCAGTCCTCTCATTCACTGTAGCACAGAAAACACATGCAACGCGTCCTCGCTGCATCGGGCGATAACCAGCTCTGCATTGCTTGACGAATAACCACCACCTTTAACCAGGGGTTTAAAAAGATACGTTACATGATCTAACTTGAGGCATTAACAGTAGAGACGAGGGTGAGATAAGACAACATGTGGATTACTCTATTGTCAAAGTAGTGGATGATGGAGTGAGTATTTGATTTTTTGTGGTATTTGACCACTCCTAAGAACACACTAGCACATACCTGCATGCACTCACACAGACACGCACCATCTTGTTGTACTTTAGAGGGTATTGTGAAATTGTTGCATATACACCTTCCTTCCTCCTAAAAATAACTTCACAATAATCTACTGTACAAAGGACAAGATGGGATAATGATGATGATGATCATTAGAGGCTGATAATTACTCTCTGTGTTCTGGAGCTGGTCATAATTAAGAGCTTGGTAGACACGGGGTGGCCGCTTGGAAATGGTGATTGGTTGCCGCTTTCTTGGGGTGACCCGTGGAGGAGGGATAGGTGGGGCGGTGCTGTCCTCTGGCATACCGCTGAAGATCTGTAATCACACCAACGACATATGAGACTTTTGTTCACTCACTAAAATAGTTTTTTCCCTCCACAACACTCAGTGAAGCAAAAGAAAAAGATTTTCATTCGTAGAAGATTTTAACAACAACATTTTTACCATTACAGAATGATTTTAACAAAAATCAAATCATATTATCAAGAGTTAACTCATATTATCAAGAGTTAACTCATATTATCAAGAGTTAACGCTGCAATCTCCTCTGTCCACAATGCAAAATGGAAAAGATACAAATGTTTTTAAAAGTTACGTTTATACGTTTGTTTTAAACAAAAACTGATTTAGGATAAGATTCTTATAATTAAAATCAAATGTCAAGTTTGTTCGTTTGGTGACTTTTAGACTATAGGATGTCAATGTACCTTTTTGTTTCCCTCAATCAAAATCTCGATAACAATATTCTGGAATTTAATATCCAGCATGGCAGCCACAGTCTCCTCCTTCGCTCTCATCAGTGTAGGTCCAAAGATTACTCCCATGTTTGACGGGGTCATTAGGTTTTCCTGGCTGTGGCTGCAAACGCTGTCAACAAATATCAAGTCGGGTCAAACAGAAATGTGAGTAACTAAAATGTGAACGTGTGTCAATAGGCAGTTAAACTTATTAATGTATTAACTTACGAATAACTTAGATTTAACAATTCCCGCTTTCTAAAGCAAAATTGTGAGGTATTTCACAATACCTGGCAGACTTTTATCCAAAGGGACTTACACTAAGTGCATTCAACGTAGGTAAGAGAACTACTAGTCACCAAAAATCGTAAGTGCATCTCCTCCCCAAACAAGCGTCTAAGGGTATAACCAGTGCTATAGTAAAAGTGCAATAAGCTATCTTTTTTTTTTTAATAAACAAATAAAACAAAGTGCTAAGAGCATAATAATAATGTGGATCATGAGCAGCAGGAAAAAGCTACAGTACATCACAACAGTGGAACGTCGAGAGTAAGTTATCCCTTACTTGACCAAGTGTTGAATAAGCACTTCTAGCATCTCCTGATTCTTCTCTGGCAGTTTGTAGGTGAGTGAATGAATTTCACTTAGTCGAAAGTCAAGATTATCTGACTCTGCAACACAAACAAAACACCAAGTCATCTAATGGAAGAATTTGCCAGATGTATTAAGCACATGCAATATGTAGATGTATGACTTGTAAATTATAAACATGTAATAAAAGCTTGATTCCCCACAAAATCTAAGAAAACTCTTTCAGTAGACAGGCACGTTAAATTGATGCCCTTCATATCTGGCTTCCAGTTTTTTCTAGGTAGTGCTTATCAATATAAAATTAAGTATAAATACACCCAAGCTGCATTGAGGCTATTATGCAACTGCCCAAACCACCTCAAAACTGTTTTCTTTCTTCCTTCTACATTTTGTGAGGGAAGCACCAATCTGATCCTTGAAACATAGTTTTAATGGCAGGTCTAAATTTATCATATCTAGATTTGAGACGTAATTTGTAAAGGGGGCCAAAGACATGGACATAACATAGTGACTTATGTATTTTTATTAAGTTTGGCACAAATAAAATTGCAATCTAAGAGCAGGGTAATTTCCAAAACATGTCTTACTTGCAGCTAAAATGAGGTCTCTGTGTAGACTGTAGGTCATCAGAGGTTCAGACAGACTCCTGTGAGTACAAATGATCTGGTCAACAAGAAGGCCACAGTGTAATTTAACTCACCCCATCAAACACAAGAAAGGCAAAAAAAAACAGTGCTCACTGGTACACAAAACAAAAACAAGACATTTAGGACTCTTTTGTCATATCTGTTTATAGGCAGCATCTGCCTCAGGGGCAGCAGGGTGGCTAGTAACCACAGGCCCTGGGCTTGCGCCCCCATGTTGGCAAGCATCCACCCTGTTTAAGTGTCCTTGAACAAGACACTTAAATACCTAGCCAACCTCGCCCTCAGTGTGGAGGAGGCAAAGCAAAAAGAGAATTCATTTCTATTTTCTTTTTGACAACCTATGAAAAAATCGTGAGAGATAGTGGAGAGATCAAAAAGCAAATAATATTGTTCAGACCATGGAGCAAAGATAATTCTCTAATCCTCAACCAGATCGCATGATCACAGGATTACTGCTTATGATGAAATAGAACTTTAGATCAACTGGTTGTAAAATACTTCCAGAGGTTTTCTCTACATTGTCAACAGAAAGAAACCACTGCCCATCCTTCCTTGTAGATTATTTGTCACAGGAAATACAGTGGACTAACCACACCACCAATAGCCAACTGTAAGTCACTACAGTTAATTTTTCAGGTTGCCAATAATGTTGGAAAAACGGGTGATTACTTGCTGGAATACTTAGAAATCTATTTGAAGGAAAGAAATCATTTTGATTTCAAGACTGCTGCAGAAAACAATTGACATTCATTTGAAATGATGGTTAATCATGATTGCAATGATGACAGTCCTATTCAAATTACAGTGCAGAAATTGGAACAAATGTCTGGTCAACTTCTGGTCAATCAAAAACTTAATCAAAAAGAAATACTCTCAAAAAATGAATAAAGCCACAGCTCCTAAATTTCTAAGAGTTCTGGCTATTCTTCTTGTCCAGTCTTTCTTTGGTTTTTGAGTTGACCACATTCAATATCTATTTGTATTAGGCAAAGTAGATCAAAATGAACTAAAAGTAATCGTATTATGTATCAGAATCGACAAAATTCAATTGATAAAATATTAGCCAGATATTCAGTTATCTGTTATATTTAGTTTATTATGTTATATTATGCCATCCTGAAGTAAGCATCAGATCATTTTAGAAGTCAAGAACACAATCGGGGTGAAGGATGGGTGACTCCAGTATATACTGCATCATCATGAAAAATAATGTTTGATTAGGCAATCAATTGAGCCCCGCCTCCAGTTTTTACCAAGCTTCCAAAATATGCAATTTTCTTCTCCAATGTGAGGTCAGTGGTCAAGGATTTTCAACCTTAATGGTTTGCAGGCATCTATGTGAGTAAATTAATGTGTTCCAGTTCATGCATCTGAAGATTTTATAACATATTTTAGATTATATAATAAAAGTTGGAACAGTCTTAGCGTAATTCAAGTCTTGCTAGACGATATGCTTGTTTACATGTGCAAAATGATGGAAGCAGACTGCATCGTTCTCTGCTGCATCTGTCAACAAAGATTGGTGGAAGTCAGAGCCTTGGCAGGCATTTTTTGGCAAGTGATACAATTCCTTTTCAAGACATGATGAGTTGTTGTATGGAAAATAAACATTATAGCGGCTTGCTCTACATTAGCCACAGTGTGTGGTTTTCCATGTCCATGGCAAAACCAGTTAACCTTGTTTTACTATTATGGTAGTGATGTCATAAATTGTAGACAATAATCAATATCAACTGTTTCATTTTTAATTTTTTAACTTCCTGTTTCTTAAAACTTCTAATATTTATTTTATTTAATTAATGAATCCCTCAACATAATTTAGTTTAGAAAATTGTAAGTATGTCTCCAGCATCACTCAATATGCAGTCATCTTTATTAAATAATAGATGTGGCCATGTTTCCTGATTGCACTGAAAACAGGAAACTTAGCAGAGAAGACGTGAGCTTCCATGTTTACATTCTTGCCACATTACATTTTTGTTGGTTGGACTGAAAAATGCAGTGACCACATAGAGGAAATTGCTAACAGCACCACTTCCTTCTGCGAGCAATGAAATATCTCGGGTATACTGGCAGCTTCACCTGTAAGGGGGCATATTCTCATACCAACGTCAGTGAGCCTGGTCTTACTTGAGCAGGGAATGTGGAATGGAAAATTAAGAATTGAATGAGATGTTTGAGTTCATGATCAACTTGGTAGGTTATTTCCCCAATCCCACTTTCTGAAATATCTTTCTGGTCAGGAGGCTTAAGTAAACTCAACTGGCCAGCCCATGTGGTTCGCATTCAACTCAATCTGAAATTCCTTCATTCGCCAAGTCCAACACGTGCACAAGGAATTTGCTGGCTATAAGCTGGCCTTCAGCAGGGAACATCAAACCTGACCAGGCATCAGCCTACAACTGAGTCAAGTATAGCAGGTATAGCGCTCTATATTTTACAGTACAGTACCTTATGTGTCCCCTATTCACCCACAAACACACCTCAGATAAAACTTCATGGCACTTGTGATGGTTTTAATGTCCCAGTCGCTGCTGTGGAAATCCACGTCTCCTGGGCACGTTGGGTCTGTGAAGGAGTAGATCAACAACAAACAAGCAGAAAACAATAACCATTTATGTTGAATCCAATATAAACAACATTGAAAACAAGTTCTGAGAGAAGTCAGGTAATTCTTGCCAAAGTAACTGGCTAGCTATGTACAAGAAGAATGAAATAATCTGCTTACAAATCAGAGGAAGAGAGCAAACTATGTTAAAAGAGGCCATATAGTTATTAAGATGGAATTCCTAAATAAACAAATATTGTAATAATGTAAGATCATATTGAACTAATTTAAATCCAATGTAATATTATCATGTAGACAACCCCAATAGAGGAAAACAGTCAACAGACAGGGGGACCAGACGTTGGCTAATTTCCTTACCAAAGAAGGAATTTAAAAGCTTCTGCACTTGGATGTTGCTGCCAACTGTTCTGTACACTCCTTCTTGTGTGAGTCCTAGAAAGAGGAGTGGGGGAGGTAAAAAATAAAAATAAAATAAAAAAGGAGAGTCTACTGTGGAGGAATACAGAGCAATGGAAATATACCACATGCTCCTCCTCAGTGCCTGTATAGGTCAGAGTTAAAATACAGATGTTTCTTCCCGATTGTGGATGCCACATTAAACTACTAAATTTCAGGGTGAACAATGTTGCTTGAATGATGTATCAAATTACACCCCTAAAACTGACTTGCTACTCTAAGCAAAACTCTTGTTGTTGAATTCACGCTGCTTGGGAAACATTTGCCCAAATCTTGTATAATATATATACGTGCTGTAACTAATCTGTGTGGTAGAACGATGCAGTTCTTACAATTCTACACAAACTTCAGTAGACTACCCTGATGAAACATTACAATGAGCCACATTTCACATTTTCCCCAAGAGCTCATGCAGAATGTAACCAGTGACTCAATGATGCCCCCCCAAGGGCAAACAGGCAAACTAACAGAACTGGGGTCTACTGGGGTGAAGCAATATTTGATGAGAGATTCTTTACCTTTTGTTTCAACATAGTTGATGCACTTTCGCACAAACTTGAATCCAACTTCATTCAGTTCCACTGTGAAGGTGAAAAGACGCAAAACCAGTAAATTTAACAGCAAACAGTTTTTAAACAATACTTTTTTTAGTAAAAGCACATGAATAGAGATGCATTAAAGACTAGGACTCATCAGTGTAAGTTAAGTTAAGACTTCAATGATCATGATTGACTTACTTTCAGCTTGCTTGTGAATTGGAGAATGATAGATCTAAAATGAAAATACAATATAATATAAAATAAAGATAAAAGAAAAGTGAGGACTTGTGAAAACATCCACTATAAAACAGAATTAATTTATGTTATTCCTATGATCTTGGACAGTTCAGTATGATTAATCAATATGAGCAACTCACTCAAAGCTAAAACTGAAAACAAAAAACACTGATGATGGCACCAAGACACAAAGCTGGATCTTTCAAAAACACAAGGCCAAAAACAAACAGGAATGCAAACTGGTCAGGGCTGTAATGGCTCAGGGATCAAAACTTAGCATAGGTAGCGATCCCAGCTGGCTTCCTGTTGAGACAGGCCCAGTACAGCCCATAGATTGCTTTCTGTAGAGTTTCATGTAGCTCCAGAACTATTTTTCAAGACGTGGAGATTTTTATGGGCACAGGACCACTGCAATTATTGCCAATGTGTATCTTTCCGGCAGTAGGTCTATAACGAAGAAATAAAAAAGCTTCTGCGGTAAAGCTCTGGGCCTGGGGGATTTATACATTGAAAGAGGAGGATGATAGTATGAAAAGATAGCAGAGAATGAGGACGGTTCATGAAGTACATGTGAGGACTAAGGACTAGAGTTAACGCAGAGTTAACAGGTTGCATAGACATACTATAATGGCCTCCAAGTTCCTATTTCCAATGTTAACAAATGTTAACAATATTCAAGAGTAGAAAAATCTTTCAGCTATTTCAAAGGCTGAGGGACACTCAGAGTTTAACAGGTTTTAGATACTTTATATTTGAAGGCCAAGCACCCTGAAGTGATGCTAGGACGTGTTAATACTTTGTAAATTCTGACACATTCAGGTCTTGGGAGTATCTCCAAGGTGTTGTTTGACTGTGACAACAATAGAATGACATGGCAAAAAGAACGCCAGCAACGTCTACATTCATCTGATACAGCTGATACTTAAATGAAAGCATGGCAGTGGTACAGTGCAGTGGATTTGTGGGCTTTGCTTCAGAATATTTGGGAAGAGTGTAAGGAAAAGGTCTTGTGAATTTGTGGGAGTTTTTATATTTGACATTAGCTATTGCCATGCCTTACTGACTCTCCATATTTCAGGGTACATCTTTTTGCATTCATTTTTTTCTGATGGGAAATCAGTTTTGTTATGAAAAAAAATAAGATCTTGGAGAACAATCCTAAATGATGAAATAAAAAATAAAAAGAATAAACTCACAGGCTCTTTTCCATCCATTGCTTCTATCCACAACTTCCTGTTTCCCTCCGAAAGAGCCTGGAAAGTGACAGGTGTGTTCCTATGGCAATAACAACAAATGAACAGAAAAAGGTTGCAATTTGATTATTAACTTGCAACAAGACCTACTGCCACAGCATACAACCATTCTGAACAATAAGCTTATTCCTAATCTCCTAAAATTCAAAGACCATACAAATTTAAACATTTTTCAAGTTAAAGTGGGTGGAAAAAATAACAGAAAGACAACATGAAAAAAGACTTTAACTTAATCACTAACTAAACTAACTAACTAAATGAACTAACTAAATCACTAGTCAGCTACACAGGTGAGTCATATTGAGTTGAATGTGTTAGCTTTAAAAGAGGTCTGATAAACTCTACTTTTATGTGTGTTTTCAAAGACAACTGAGAGACAAGTACCAGAGGTCCAAAGAGGCCATCTAGTTGGTGCTTCAATTGCAGGTGCATCGGCCACAAAATTATTTAATGCGACAAGGGAAACAGTCTCAAAAATCATGACAACATATGCCAAACACAGACACACTGTATTGGTAAAGAGGAACAGTGGTCACAAGTCAAAGCTAGTCAGGGATAGATTGACATGCAACATGAATAGCTGGTCAAAAAACAGCACAAAATCTCTGTGACACAGTCTCAACAAAAACGACAAGTTTCTAGAAGAATAGTCCAGTATCCAATTACACAGTTCAGGACTTTTACGAGAGCAATCCTTGAAGGACTGAAGCTGATCTGAAGGCAAAGGGGTTGATATTCATATACTTTTAGGTGTTTCTGTTATTTTGTCCACCCCCTGTACCTTCATGGCATTCCAAACATTTCCTTTGGTTGTGAAAGAATTTTTTTTTTGAGAAAAATTGGGACTGAATTTTCATGATGGAGATTAAAGACATATATGCCTATTTAATATTTGTTGTTGTTTCCAACTGAACAGCACTGTTGAAGCTTTGCTCAACTTTGATTAAATCCCTTTTGGTAACCATGGAGGCTGAAAATGGAGACAAATATGACAAGCATATGGAGATGATAAACTCATCTTCCAGGTTACAATCTGTCTGCTGCAGAAGCAATAAAATCCTGTGCCAGATCTTACAGCTAATAGGCTACCCAATCAATTGTTAATAATAACTGTGCTATGAGTTTTACATTCTTTTTGGCAACTGCATTCCTCAACAAACTTCCACTTTTTGAGCTAACAACTATAGCAATTAAACAGGTAACCCTGATATCTATGGGAGCCCACTATTCTTAGCAGAAAAGCATCTAATGTTTTGATGTTTTGTTTCGTTTTTGTGTGTGTGTGTTTTCATGCCTTTACTGATTTACTGATATTTGTTTCTAAGCTAAGTCAGTACGCCGCAACAGGACGCTGAAAAGCTAATCAAAATCCTTCCGCTTTTGAACTGTTAGCTGAAAAGACATTGCGTAACCTGCGCTTCTCCATAGTGACAACTGGGCTGAAAACAAATCTTAGCAATGAGACGATCAGTAGTAGGAGGGGCAGAGAGCTCACTGGGCAGTGGAGTGGGACAAAATCATTTGATCTGTTACAGCAGCAGTGAGCTTATTGATAATAATGTGATATACTATTGATCCCTATAGGGGATCGGTCTTCCTAAACATTAGACCACCGTGCCACCTTCAATGGTACGTTGGTTGTTGTTGTCAGAGAAACACTTTCAAGCACTTAATCCATAATTCAAGCACTTTTTAAACCTTTAAAATACCCAATCAAAATTCAAGCATTTTCAAGCAACAAACTCTGAATATGACATAGCAGCCTATGGCTGAAGTGTCGTTTAAAGTGCATTTTGTACTGAATGGCCTGCCTGTATTAATATGAGTTCATCGTGTTCCCTCCCCTGAAATCACTGAGTTCGCCATCTGTTTTCAGTGCAAGCCTGTTGCTGAGGGATTGTTTGGGCTACAATCCAGTTTGCCCTCACACTCTGTCCTTGTAGACCACCTGTTCACCTCACTGCTTAAAGCTGTTTATCCCACAAGGCATCTCACAGTTTTTTTGTTTTGTTTGTGCTAACCTCTCATTAGTTTCAACGTCAAAGCAGAAGCGCTTGTCTATGGATTCTGTCTTCCGGCGGATGCAGAATTTTAGCGTCAGTTCTGTAGGGCCCTGAAAGAAAATAAAAAGTAGGAGAGTGGTAGGTATGTGTGTGACAAAGAGAACGACAGCGTCTGCGAGAAAGGAAAATAAAGATTTTCAGAGCAGTTCACGACCAGAGCAAGCAGTCTTAAGAAGGTGTCCAAGTATTGAAGGTACACAGATTTAGAATCTAAGTTTGCAGTCTATGGCCGTCAGTGGGTGATACGATACAAACAAAATGTTTCTTTTGAGTTAAATACCTGTTTAGTTGTAGGTTTCTGTTCACAAGGTACCATGACCAACAGTCTGCTGTCTTTGTGATACTTGCAATAGTACTTGACCCACGACACACCCAAAGCCCCTTTTGAGACAAACGTAAGACAGGCCAGGTCAGAAGAGCAAGAGTGGAAATACAACCACATTATTACATTATCACAGTGTACTTACACTTCTCCTGGCAGTACAGGTAACCCTCCATAGTTAGCAGACCGTGCATTTTACAAATTTGGGATGGGTGTTTCATCCTTTTCATCAGCTCCTCCATCTCCTCCCGAGTGCTCTCATAGTGGTTCCTTGTCTGCAGATAAAACCCCCGGACAGCAGTAACTTTAGATGCCTATGAAGTCCCATTAAAGCATCTTCAGTCTCACTAATGACATCGTCTGTTGCCAAGAACACCACTTACGTTCTGCAAGCTGAGCTGCAGTTCTTGTTTGTAAGGCATGAAGTCCTGAGTCATCTCCACTGTCAGGTTATTGAGTGTTAGAACGCTGTGAAGAAATGCCAGGACCTGTCCACACAAAGCATGACTTATTTACACACACACACATATATAATATATATATATATATATATATGGTTAAGACTGTTTCATATTT
This sequence comes from Monocentris japonica, assembly GCA_900323365.1. Classification (NCBI taxonomy): domain Eukaryota; kingdom Metazoa; phylum Chordata; class Actinopteri; order Trachichthyiformes; family Monocentridae; genus Monocentris; species Monocentris japonica. The sequence continues at coordinate 20,893 of OOFE01016378.1, forward strand.
ACAGTATGGTCAAAATAAAGGAACCACCACCATAAAGATTTTGCCTTGCCCTCAGAGATGCCTTGCCAGGATCCTGGAAATTGGAAATGTACCCCACACCAGTACAGAACCACCAGAACCCTCCACTTTGGCAGGAGTTTATGTTGATGTTTCTTTTGTTTTGACAATATCCTGTATGTGTTTGACAGATAAATGATTATCTAAATAATCTTGTTTGAGTCCATCATCGAGATCTTTTATTTTCAATGCGTAGTGTATATTTCCTGGATCTCTTGTTACATGTGCCTGGAAGCAAGAAGGAAGAGTGGGCGACAACAGACAGCACTCACAGGCTCAACCGCATCAAACTTCTTCCTGTCCTGCACCTGATGGATCTGGTACACATACTCCACCGACGACTCGTAGAAGTTCACTCGCTCTTTCTCTAGGAGTTCATCGGCCTACAGCAGAGAGCAGACATTTTTAAAAAGTGCCATATTTCAAAGTGAATTCTAAGTTTTTGAGTTGTTCGTACTGTTGATGAAAAGTATTTGTTGTACTTCAACCAACCTCTTGAAGATGACTCTCTTTCTTCTTGGCGGAAAGATTCAGGTGTTTATCCAACTGAGAGTAATATTTTTCGCTCTCCTTCTCAAACTTCTTTCGCTTCTCCTAAAGATACATAGTGACATGATTAAATCAAAGAGTATGACAGTAATAAGTATGCAATTACCCCCTTTCTGATACTACTGTGGTTAGCACTGTCGCCTCACAGCAGCAAGGTCCTGGGTCCGAGTGTGGTTGTCTGTCTATCTGTGTTAGTCTGTCTATGTGTTTGCCTTGTGATGGACTGCCGACCTGTTTCCCTGCCTTCTGCTCTCAATGCATGCTGGGATAGGCTCCAGCACCCCCTGTGACCCTGACCAGGAATAAGCAGGTATGGAAAATAAATGGACGATACTACTGCAAACTCAAGCACTGCTACTCAACACAGCAACACAATAACTGACAGTTGAGAAATAAATTAACTGGAGGGAAAACTCTTGCTCAGCAGTATACCAACAGAAAGGCGGCTGAACGTCATGCTGATTTAGCAAGTTGAAGTACCACAGAGCTTCCCGATGATTTTTAACAGCAAAATAAAACGGTGATGATGAAGCACAAAGGGCCTGTCACCTCAGCTGTTTTCCACTATGAGAACTCTACTACTTCCTACCAAATGCCTTTATACAATAAAGGGTGTGTCGAGAAAGAGCAGATGCACATATTATTGTTCATAAAACAGGGAACAGTTACACATTTACACGATAAAAAGATTTGGAGAAGTAGCCACTCAGAGAGGTGATGTTACATGTACATCCACTATAGACTGTCACAAAAGAAACAGATCAAACTGCCATGCGCCAGGACAACACTTCCAGTGCTGACTTAATGTCTCATTTTAAAGTGAATTATTAACAACACTCACTTTTGTTACTCCTATTTGCTCTTTTCTGAACTTCTCCAACGGCTTAATAAGCAGGTCAAACGCATTCTGAACCTGAAAAGGAAAACATGTTACACTTGTGACAGTTTCACACTTCAAAATTCACACCTACTTTATATTTGTTGGTGCGAAAATTGACATATGTGCTGTGAACGAGTTTTGAAAAAAATGAACAAATAAATACATAAATAAATATCTTTGAGGTGAAAACGACTGATTATAATCATGGCTCTCCAGCAATGTTGCTCTTCTGCACCACAACAACCACAACTTAAAATAAATCAGTATCCAGAAAACCCAGTCTAACAGGAACTGCTGCTCCTGACTCAAGCAAACAATGTAATGTCATGAGATGATTTCCGAAGGCCGTAAGAGGAAAGAAGGACAATTGGATCTCGTCTTTTTGGTTGGCGTGGATAGGCGATAATAAGAATAAAGCAAACGGGGGTATTTAAACGTAACACAACTGACCATTACAACATTTGGACGCACTAGAAATTCAGTAGAAATGAATGAAGAAAATATGAATATACACAGTATGATTTACAGTATGTGTAAGTGTGCACAAAGTAACAGAAGGAGAACACACTGAGAAAAAGAAAAATGCATGACAAATATGTACGATGTGAAAAAATAAAGATGTATATAACAAATGAGAATACGAACAAAGCAAATATGTGAATTTACAGCATTATACAGGCTGTGCAAAATGTGTTGTACTCTCATTCAATTTACTGTACAGAGCATGCACATTTTTATATGTGCATTACTAGCCGTTCACCTTATCAAAAACTCCAGATGGAGCTCCAATGTGCATTGTTGTCTGTTTTCAGTATTAGAACATGGCACTGGTTTGCTCCAAAGACGTGCTTACCACAACAGCCGGTATTATTTGAAAGAGGGTAAACAGCATTCATTTCACTTTAGGTTAGATTAGCGCAGGATAGATTTATTAACGGGTTTAAAGAGGGTTAAAGAATATGCCGAGTCAGCGTAGGGGAAGTTGATAACCCACCAGTATCATCCTGTCATGCTCTACTTCCTGGAGAAGACCAGCAAACTCCTGGAAAGACTGAGCTAAGGATGAAGACACAAAGATGACAACTGGAATAAAGACATTCACATCCATCTATTAGACACCAAACAACTCATCATGTGGCTGGAACTATACTTAGACAAAAAAAACTTTACAACACACTTATTCCACTGTATTAACTGTGGGTTTTGTAAGTAAGTTTCTTTAAGTACATAATGAAAATATTTCCCACTATTTTTTACTGAACGAAGGTAATAGTCTTTGTGTTTCCATATCATTTTGATTCCTGATTTATACTAGTACATTCACGTTACGATAAGCACGTATTATGTAGGGAGATTTTCATTAAATACCAAAGTATTACGGAGTAATTTTCCATATATTAATACACAGAAAATTACACTGGAATAAAGCCACTGTAACGTAAAGTCTGTGAATTTATTTGATATTATGATACATATCAATTGCTCTGAAAGTTTGGGGAAATGAAAGTGACAACCGTGACTTACACTCATGAAGTAAATGCAGAGAGTGTATTAGATTTAGTGTCTGTATTATCTTACCAATATTGATCTCATCATCTGTCAGGGAGTCACCGATGAAATCAAACTGGAACACACTGAGAGTCTGGGAGAACTTCTGTACCGCCAACGAATAGCCTAGAAAAAGACAATGTGATCGTATCAAAACATTTGAAGTTCCAAATTCATAAGTTAGAAGTGGCTGGAAATAGTTTGATTACACACTGAGTAGATTTTCATATTCAGAAATCTATTGAAATGTCCAATTCTTCTCATTTTCTGTATCCGACAGGGACGACAGGCCTTCATATCAATATTATATTACATTAAATTTCAAACAGATTGTTATAACTGTGCATTACTTTTTTTTTCTTTGTTAGAAAGTGTAAAGCATGAGAGGCATCCCTGGCAGGATTCAGCTCACATTTCCTCTGCTACATCTGGCTTTCATTATTGATCACTCACAAATGGTGCCTGTCTGATCAATATTGTGGAATGTCCTGCCTGAGGAATTTAGGCTAGCAAATTCAGTATCACCTTTTAAAATCACGTCTTAAAACGCATGCTTATAGAGTTGCTTTTATATTTGTATTTATCTTGCCCACTTTTAACCTGTTGTTCCTCATGTCTTGTATCTAATTTCATCTCACATATTTATATTTTCTTTCAACCTATTGTGTTTCCCATTTTATCTCCTTTTATATTTGACTATTCTTGTTTAATGCCTTGCTGTACAGCACTTTGTAAACTCTGCTTTTAGATAAGTGGTATATAACAATCCACACTTGGAAATCCAATGTTAGAGAAGCAAAAACACAAACTTATTACATTGGCCTACATGGAAGGGAATCCTGACCATCACAGATTGAGATAAAAATGAATTTGGTAGGATACCTGTCAGCACTGTATTCCCTAACAACAAGCACTTGTGACCTCGGCAGCACCACTACCTACAATGACAGTTTCTGTTTTCGAGACGAAAAGCTTGCCATTGGTGATTTGAGCGGCAGAACGGCATCGTGGTGGGTCAAACAAAACAAACACTGTTCCACTCATGGGTGCAACACAGACCCAAATATAGACATGCTGCGGCTGGCTCTGGTCCATACTACCAATGGGCCTGGTCCTACACTGAGACCAGCAGCAGGAGAGAGCTGATGGAGAACATCTGACTTGTGGAGCAGCAGGATAACTTAGCAGCAAGTAAGCAAGCCACAGTAAATAGACAAATGCAGAGAATATACAAAGAAACAAACAGAACTTGTCAATGCTAAAGGGATGCTCAATTTTACTATGAGATATCTTGATGACCTTTCATTTCCCTAGTACCTCCCTTACTCTGCCTCTCCCACCCACCCTCAGTCACAACCGGTCCAAGGCCCTGAAAAGGCCCAACTGAGTTAAACCTCTGTTATCCCTCATCCCACCACTGAGTTCCCGATGTAGAATATAATAACGCAAAAACAACTCAGTTAACGTGAAAATAACAGAGGTTAGATCAGAGTATGCTTACCCTTGATTGCATTGATTACACTGTTGCCATCTTTTATGACATCTTTGAGACATTTGCTTGTTCTTTCCAGTTCTACTTCATAACATTTCAGTGTCTCTCTGAATTCGGGACTGTCCAGATAGCAGTCACTAAACTCAAGAGGAGGATGACCCATCGCTTTGACAAACTCACTTTATCCAAAAATTTAAAAAAAAAAAAAAATCTAAACATGAATTATTGAGACGCACAAGTATAGGCTAGTGCACACTGGTCATGTCTGATCAGTTTAGGCGACTGCACGTTTAGTTACACACTCTCATCTCTTCCAAAAAAAAAAAAAGCAGGAACCATGCTATCCGTGGCAGCCCGCAGCAGCCACTGGTCGACTCTGAAATGCACTAAGCATTAAAGAGGATAATTCCGAATTCAATTCTCCTTTTTCTCGCCTGACGCGTATTTTCAGTGTAATTTAATTGTGTTCCTCTTTGCCACTTTTTCCTTGTTGCGGTGTCGCGATTAGAGGAGCGGTTGGAAACGGCTTGGACGCGTCCCGTTCCAAAGCGGTGCTAACTTTCGCAAAACCTCCTCCTGTCCTTTTGCTAAATTTCGCGAAATTAACCGGATGAAAAACGGCACGGCTGACCTACGTCGACCATAAAATGCTCTTGATTCACTGGACGGTTGCTAACAGATAATTTATTATTAACAAGGAGATTATGAATAGGCTTTTAGTCCTACATCTTTAAAGCGGAGCCTAAAACAAAACGGAATGGAACGTGACCAACTGACGATGGACTCACAAAAAAAAACTCTTTCCACACCCATGAGAATCTTAAAGGGACAGGCTCTATTCTCTACGAACGGGCTCCACACCAAAATGTTATTGTATACAGATGGCTGCTTTCAAGTGCTGTCGGAAATCGTACCTTTACGGATTGCGCGCACATGAATTGCCAACAAATGTCAGACAATTGGGAATTTTCTGATACCCCAGTTGCCCAGACGTGATGTTAGTAGGGCTTAGAGCATGACAGCCGCGTCGACAGCTGACGGTAAAAGTTATGTAGTTTATTATTGTTTTGTTTAGCATTCTATGTAAATGATCTGTGTTGTGTATTTCACATTATTTATCTTTTAGTTGTCACACAATTTGTTCACTAACTCAATTAAAACAAGAATTGCATGTCAAACGCGCAATTTATCCACTTCATTCAGCCGCTGCAGCACAAAGTAGCTCTGTGCCACTTGATTTCTAAAGTAAAACAACAGCCACCAATAACTACTTTTGTTACAGGGTCTAGTCATTTCATTGTTATGCTAGTTTCAGTCATAAGTACGATTTTGAACGCGGAAGTTGGAACTCGAAGGCAGCATACGACACGAACTTGTGTGTGAGGGTGGGTTCTTCATGTTGCAGACTAAATCTTTATTTTAGCGATATTCTTATTCAACCAGAATCAAAATCACTGCTATGTTTGAGCACTCGGAAGTGTGGTCTGGCTGACAAACTCAAAGATCTTAGTTTCCAGAAGCACAGCTGTATGGATGCACTGTGTACCAGTGTCAGAACCACGTGATTATCTCAGAGGCGTAGGTAAGTCATACTTGCATGTGACAGGGTGTGTGCCCACAACAAATCTACCATAACATCACCTGTCCTTTGTCACTAAGGCTGCATCAGCGACCTCAACTTGCACAAGCACAGAAATGTTCCTTATGTAAAAGAAATCCTATAAAAAAGGATAATATACAAATGTCACAGCAAAACTATAAGTCCCTGTAGGAATATTATAGTGATTCCTTTAGGATACAGAAATACCATTAAAGTATGATGCAGTCACTGTTAACTCACTATAGAGTACCATAGACCCACTATTAGCCCCGATAGGAATATGAAAGGGATATCATAGTGATTTTTTGGTAAGGGGATTATTACTGAAAACTGATTTGATCACAAATGAACACACTATGCACCAAGCTATCGTCACCCTTTAATCTGTGACTACATGTCGAAAATATTCATGTGACTTATATGTCTGATTGTCCCGACTCACCCATGTTGTATCACAGCAACAGACAACCTGCATTCAACCTCCATGATAGCAAGCATCCTCCCTGCTGAAGTGTCCTTGAGCAAGACACTGAGTCCCTGCCAGCTCCAGGGATGCTGATCTGTGGCTGACCCTGACCTCTGACCGCTCTGGAGGGGGGCAAGAGGAAAGAGAATTTCTCAATAAACTATTGGATTACATTATTATTAAACATCTTGACAAATAATTATTGCCTGAGAGGCCAATGTTTGAGCATGCATACTACAAATGGAGCTTTCACCACTCCCAAATCAGAGAATAGTGTACTAATGTGTTGCAATAACCTTTAACGACCTGCAGAGGTCCTCCTACCGACTGGACTACAGTAGGAGACTGTAAAAATACATAAAAAAAATACATAGTCAAACACACACACACACACACACACACACACACACTTAAGCTCTGGCATCATATCTTAAAATAATGATGTGTTTGTATTTATGTGCTCTGTTTCTGTGTAAAGCACTTAGTGACAGCCATGTTTTGTTACAAGTACTTTTAAATACATTTGACTTGAGCACTC
>OOFE01016386.1:8315-19123 GCA_900323365.1 Monocentris japonica
TCTAACCGCTAGGCCAACCTGCCGCCCCAAAGGAAAGGAAATGCTGATGTTCACTTTTCTGCACACTTGCCTTCCTCTGAGTGATTGATCTGTTTCTTTTTGCTTGGATTTTCTGTTGATAAAGTTTGAGTTTCTGTTGGTGGGGCTCTTTGCTCTTGCTAATTACACACTTCTTCTATTTATTCCAAACAGATTGCATAGGTTATAGGTTGAATCACTATTGTATAGCGATAGGATAGTGAAACAGACATTTACTGAAAAGGTTGCAGGGTGTTTCTTTTTAAAAAGAGAAAAGACAAAAAGCAAAAGAAACTGTTGAGACAAAGGAACCTCAAGAGGCTTCTAAAACCACACAAAAGAGAGAAGAAATAATCAAGATGATGAACAGAGAGGGCAGAGAGGTCAACTGAAACCAAGTGGCAGCACAACTCGGAGGACAACGGTACAAAACAAATGCACCAAGAATAAGTTTGGGAAATTAAATAAATTAAAATAGCCTGGATGTTAAATGATAATGATATCATAGGGAAAGTGAGGCTGTGGCCCTGTGTGTGTGTGTGTGTGTGTGTGTGTGTGCGTGTGTGTGTGTGTGTGTGTGTGTGTGTGTGTGTGTGTGTGAGTGTTTGGCAGTAGAAAAAGTAGAAATGGCTTTGTTCTTGCTAGTTTGGTGACAGTCTCTTGTGTATTCTACCAATTTTCTGTTGCAGAACCATCATGAACTGCAACCTGAGGGTGATCCAGGCCCGGGCCTTTGCTCAGAACCAACACCTACGTTACATGTGAGTATCTCTGATGATTCCATCTTCTATTTAAAGGCAGCAGTGACCCCGTGCGATCCTGTGTTTATTGTGATGGGGTTTTTATCGGTCGCCTTCACTGACCACCGTTTAGGATTATTTTTTGTATTTGATGTAGTATTTGATAGGTTGTAGTATATGGCGGCAGTTCAGTTAGTGCCGAACAGAAGATGATGCCACTGATAGGGACTGGCCTGGGGAGAATTGTGGCACTGCTATTACTGTCGCAACAGCCTCACATCTTAAATGAGACATCCATTATTTGCCTCAGATAATTGGATTCCTATCTACCCCGGTTCTTTGTGCTTCGATAGAGCAACATGGCGAAGACGCAGTTCCATTTAGTCTGCACTCGCCAAATGGACAATTTGTCCAGGAGGCTGAGCATCAGAGAGCTGGGGGAAGAGCAAAGTAATTTCTTTAACAAAGGCTGATGTGCCACTATATGACAGCCTGTTATTCCCCAATTTTCCAGGAGTAAACATGGCAAGGAACTCAGCCACAGTCTTTTACCTGAACACACTGCCATTTGCAATTTTCAGTTGTTGGCTGAGAGGCAGTTTGGTCTTTCTTTTCTAGTATGGGTGACTGCTGTTAATCTTGACTGTCTGCACTTTGCACTGTGTGTCTGCCAAACGTGTGTGTGTGTGTGAGCAGAGTGTAGTCCCTATGGGGTTACTAAGCAACTGAGCGTTATTTTGGTCTTTGAATTATACCTTTAGTCGCCGCCAGTGACGTAGATGTAAATTAAAAGGTTGGTAAACTATCACCTCCAGTTGGTTATGACAAAAAGAAACAAAAATCAATTATATTTCCACAAAAAGCATTAATTTATGCTTTTCCTCCTTAAAATACCCTCTCCTCATATACCTTACATCAGTTTCATACTACATATTGTCACTGTCTACTATCAATTTATGTCATGAAGATTTATATCAGGCAGAAAAGATGGTAGGCTCTATTCTGCAAATGAAAAGTTTTGCAAAGTGAGTTTAGGGGGGTTTGCCCTCCACTACAGCCCTGGTTGTCACTCCTCCAACATGGAGGCATTTTGCATCGTAACCAGTGGAAACCCCTCGCCAAACAGTCCATAACAGGCCTTTATTGTGGACTCTTTAATGCACGCGGACGGTTGCTGGGCATGGAGGATGATGATGTCAAACAAGATTAATTACTGCGACTCACCCTAATCCTCAGAAGACCAGCCTCATTGATGTCTATGTCAGCAAGGTCTACTCAAAGCCCAGGCCATCAGAGACTAAACTGGTCTCTCCCTTTTGTGGGGAGAATTTAAGCCAATCCATTCATCACAGGTTCAGGCCACCACAGGCTAAATCAAACAGATTAAAGATCTCATTTCCTTCACATGCTGGAAACCTGTTAACTGCAATTAACACTCTACCCCAATTACAGCCCCCCCGCCCCCTCCTCGGTCATTCGACTTTGCTTTCTTTGATTGAATATACCACACATGCTTCTGTATGTATTGAGTATGTATTGTGTTGTATGCCTTGCATCAAGCCAATTCTCCCACCAGGAACAATTAAGCTGTGAATTTGGGGCTCTGTTTTTGTGGAGGCACATGACGGATAGCAGGGCTTTGTGCCGGCAAAGTGGCATTTTCATATTTTGGTGACTCGCCATGGACATGATCGCGCCCAAGTGGGAGGAGAGGCGCAGATATGTTGGCCAATTGCGTGAATGATTGTCATCCAACAGAGAACTCACAAAAACACTGAAAGGGATTTCAATATCTCCATAAAAGGCTTCCTGATTGGTTAATTTGGCCGTATATTCACTCGTGGTGATTCTGTCTCTCCCACACAAGGCTTTAATGGCGAACCACTCCAGACTGTTCTCTTCATGAAAAAGAGGGAAGTAAAAGAGATGATTTGATTGGTCATGATTGAAGCCAAGGCCCATCACACCCACTGAAAATGTATTCCTCCTAGTCCGACCCCGTTTCCAAGTGCGCTGCAGGTGCCTGGCTAACCAACTTACACCGCCAAAACGTTGTGACATAATCAGACGACCAAAGTTTCGTTGTGGCAACGTTCCAACATACATCGTCACAACCAGAAAAGTGAAATTCCAGGATCCGTAACGTAACGTGCAACGTAACTGGGTAACTTTCTCAAGTCTGCACGTTGTGGAACCGATGCCCCATAACATTGGATGGGTTGATTATCATGAATTGTAATAATGTCAGCTGGATCATTTTAATATAATGGATAATACTGTCAAATTCAATGAATTACCATCAACTGGGTAGAGTAAATTCATGTTGCTGATTGTTCATCAGCAAGAACATTGTAACTAAAGAGACCACAGTAGACTGTTTTTCTCTGTGTAGTAGAGCTCATTGATTAGGCCATTGATTAGCAATTACAACCACTGGTGGCAAAGCACACTACTGTTCCAGGATGACACTCATGGCCAAGGGGATTACGGTTTTACCCGATATCAAACCAACATGAATTAAATGTTGTAGGATTATACATTGACATATAAATTAGAATTACATTTGTAACTGTTGATGACCTTAACTAGTTTGAAACCACAAGGTTTCATCCAACAAGTCATTATCACATTTCCATACCAGTTAGTGAACAGCTGCCACATAACAATTAGCACCTGAGTCATGCAAACACAGATAGACAGGATAAGACCGGAGGTGATTCTGCCTTCAGAATAAAAGCCTAAGATTTGTCACTATTTAATTAAAGTGATTGGGGTGCACAGAACATTTTGGAAGATAATGTCAATTGTATATGCATTTACTACTACTTCACTTTGGTACCTTTATATTATTCAAAAAAATGCCTTATGTTCATCAATAAATGTTTTATTTTGAAAACTGTGACTGGATCCACTATTTCCCTTATTCTGGTTGGCTTGACTGACACGTACCAATTAGTTAATTTTAGCTTAATCGAACCTGGGAGATTCTTGACAATCCTGGGTCAATTGCCCAGTTGAACACTTTTAATTTGGAGATTAAAACTACCTTGAGCTGCATTTACATCTGCAGAGGGTAAATTAGCCAGATGGTAATTTGATGACCAGGTATTGATGAACAGAGCTACAATATCGTGGGTTGGTAAACCTGAAATGGGGAGTGGTGGTAATAAAAAATACCACTTTAAGACGTGGCCACAAAGTCTTCACATGGTAAATGATGAAAGTCCCAATAAATTAAATAACTGTTATGTAACATGTTAGCTGGGGCGCCCCTGGCCACGAAATTCCTCCAAATCAGACGCCATGCCCTTTGCGTTTATGCTGAACATTTTTCAGTTTTCCTAATCTAATAAGACAATAATAATTAAAGCTATTCATCAACAATAGTGACTGGAAACCCACAACTCTGTGTGAATCTTTCCCAGTGCAGACTGTTGGAGGATCCAGTTTGCTGTTAGTGTGTTTGTTGCTATCCAGAGTGTGATTGCAGAATTTGTTGTCAAATTAGTTAAAATGTTTTTTGGTATGAGGCCTAGGCACACAGGAATGGAACATAAATGTTTTTGGGCACTGGCCAACCTGAAATCATCTGTTGAAATGTTACTTTCCCAGCTTGTTAGTTTGCGTTTCTGTGGTTTGTATTTGCTTATGCTGCATACAGGCCCAGCAGCAACCTCAGGCTGAATGTCCCAGCAATCTGTTTCATAAGGAATACATAATAGGTTTTTCTGCAGTCTTGTTTATTTTCATCAAAGAGTAGGCCTTGTCATTATCAGGTGACTGATCGGGCCACTGTATTTTATTGTAGCCTTTAATAACGAACGTGTTTATGCCATGGCCCGAGAGAATACTTGATTCTGATTGGCTTGACATGACAGCAATAGGTTTAATGCGGCTGTCTTGTGACCATCCATCCAACAGCCAAGGTGTCCATCAACAACCATGCATTCTGCCCTAACTCTTGGTAAGTCACTCCGGATAAGAGCATCAGGTCAATGACCAAAATGTAAATATAATATGTCCCAGGCAATACGAAGCTGCAAACTATGATTAACTCTCCAATGTTAAATTCATTTGGCGTACAGCGTAACTAGGCATCTCAAATTTGATCATTCATTCATTGCTCTGAATTAATGTGCTTGTGAGGAACAAACAGGAAATAAACATCAACCTGTTATAGTATTAGCAATTTAAGCATCTAAGCACTTTTATCCAGAGTGACTGACAATGAGTGTAATTTTAGAATGAGCTTCAATTCCTAGATCACCAACATCAACTAATTTGAGTGTAATTGAGGAGGCGTAGGTCACTTATTTATCACTTCTGACAAATATTAATAGCTGTTTTGCTTATAGCGGCCTCTCTCTCTCTTCTTCTCTCTCTCTTTCTCAATTTAATTCAGTTAAATTTATTTAGTGACGAACATTGCTGCTTTATTTACAGAATTTAAAGTGGTAATCCTTGAGTTCTCTTTTTTTTTATTTATATTTAGGTGCTCAGTGCTCATCGCTGTAGTGTTTCTGCACAGCACTTCCCAGAGATCACCTGTCAATCAAACAGTGTGTCCAGCTCTGTGACGTCTTTTTCCATTCTGTTGATGAAGTTTGAGTTTCTGTAGGTGGCGCTCTTTTCTTTGCCTGCTACTCAAGCTACCTACCCAGTTATTCTTCTGTTTATTCCCAACAAACTGGAATCGCTTCCTGTGCGGCAGAGTTGTTTTTTTCAGACATACCTGACACTGGATGTTTAAAACAGCAAATGTAAAAGCTTTCATTGACTTGCTAGAGGTTGAATCATTCTCGTGTTATATCAGTTGGTCATAGAGAGGAGCAAAACATTTATTTATATGAAAATGTCACAGATTATTGCTTGTATATTTCTTCCATTAGGACCTGAAGCTTTTCTTTCTCTGTTAGTGGCTGATATGTTGGAGGCTTTCTGCTGATGTCTGGTTGTTCCAGGTCTCTGATTGTCTTGTTTTTATAGGAGAGCAGAAAGTGACTCACAGTCTCTCTCCTGATTGCCAATTGGAGCATTGCTGACTGATTGTCTCTATCTCTGTCTCTCTTTCTCACCCCTGTTTGAATACTTGTATCCGCTGCAGTTTCCTCCACCACAATACAGACAAAGCAGAGGTGAAGAGGGAGATGTGAACACAGCGAGGGGGTTGAGAGGTGTGCATTCATGCTAGATAATTGAAAGGAAACGTTAGGTTACCTAAAATGAGCTCCACACAATTCTGCTGCTATGAAAATCTCCCCAGCCTCCAGATCTACTGGTCCACAAGCTCAGCTTAGGATCTCCACTGTGGTGCTGAACGGGTGAAAAGATTAAAAAGCTAAATTTCTATCCCTGACAGTATGTTTGACTCACCGATAGGAAGATAATGAGAATAGAGAGGAGAACCTACACTATGTCACGATGCTGTTTTCCTCTGCTTTGACATTTAAAATGGTCAAAGATGCAAGTGTTGTTGTAGCTGCAACCACAGACAGTTTTTTATTGGCATACAATAGGCTGCTTCTATCAAGCTCACTGGTCAAAGAGACATTCTAGCTGTGCTGATAATTCCCAGGTCTGGGAATGTGGTCTAGAAGTTATTCCCGGTCTTCACCCAGGCAGCGCAGGTCCACCTCCTGGTAGGGAAGGCAGGCTGGTGTAGAGAACAGGACAAGGATATTCATGACTGGGATTATACATTCTCTGGTACTGCTGACGGTACAAGGCTGCACCTTGCACCTATTGCACCGCTGTCATACCAGTAATCACAGTAAAGAACACAAGGGATTGTACTGGGTTAACACTCTTGATCTAGTGTAAATTACTCCTGTAACTAAAAGGACACAGGTTTGATCTCCGCAGCATTTATGTGTTATCTGTCAGTGTATTCTCGTAACACTTAATCCTTACTTGCTCACTCATTGGATTTCACTCTGGCTAAGGTGTTAAACGAGCGTCTGACTTAGATTTAAAGTGGAAATCCTTGTTTTTTCTTTCTTTTTGTGACGTTGTTGCTAAGCGGTCATTGCTGTGGTGTTTTTGCACTGCACTTCCCAGAGATCACTTGTCAGTCAAACAGTGTGGCCAGTACTGTGACGTCTGTTTCCTTGGATTTTCTGTTGAGTTTCTGTAGGTACCGATCTTTTCTTTGTTCAGCCATGGTGGCTATTGCTGATCATGCTAACTAACATCCAAACACTCTGCTGCCAGAAATGTAAAATGCTTCACTTCCTGTGTGCCAGAGGATTTTTCCTGGCAAAGACTTACCCAACAACACATTTAAAAGCTGTCATGAACTTGTATACAGCAGTATAAATCATTATTGTGTTATATCAATTGCTGATAGAGTATAGCAAAATTAATTTTATTTTTATGAGAATGTTGCAGATTATTACTTTAAGACAATAGCCAACTGATCTCTTCATGTCTCTGGGTGCAAACACCCACCGTTCATGCTACACTACCACAGCATTCAACTCGCTCATTTACCCTGCACACAAAGCACCCGATGGAAATGAACTCTGTCAACAACGGCATCACAACAAGGTCTCGGGCTTTCAACTCATTTGTGCCAATGCAGGGTTCCTTTTTCCATTTGATGCTGCTGGTCAGCCAGGCGCCGTGCATCCTGGTTGTCCTCCCTTGTGCCAAATTAAAGGTCAGTGTCTGGATGGCGAGGCGACTCTTCTCTTTATTCCAGTGCTGCAGAGGGAGAGGCCCAATAAATCTGGAGGGAAGGTTGTCACCAGGGAGTCGGAAAGGTCATTCTCCACAGGGAGAAGGAAGTGAAGAGGCTCTCTCTCATTAAATCTTCCCGCTTCTGTTTTTCTTTTTTTTTTTTTTTTAATTCCAAAATGTCACTTTCACACTCGGGTCGGCTGGCTGGCTGGCCTGAGACCGCTTTAATTAGAAGTCTGATTATCCTCTGTTTACTCAGTCGGGGCTTTTAAACCCTCAACTTCCTCCTCAGCATTCCTTTAACATAGATCTCCTTCTCCTCTTCCTCCTCCTTGTCCTTTCAAAAGAGTTGCTTCTTGAGGTTTGGCGGTATTAACTTTGAGCTGTCGCTGACTGGGAGATGAAGCAGTTGCCCAGGTGACACTTACAGTGTCGGTGGTGTTCCGCCTGGTGCTTTTATAGGCACATAAAAATAGAGGGGTGATCTCCAAGGTGTAAATGAGTGCTAAACTTTGTGTGATATACTGTCTGTGTCAAGCATCTTATATTCACATCATAGGCGGTAAGCTGGAGCTCTTATCCAGAGCAATTTAGAATGAGTGAGCAGGGAGGGTTCAGTGTATTGCTTGAGGTCATCTCAACAAAACACATGCTTCTTGATGGACACATTGGCTTTTGCAGGGATTGAACCTATGACTGCTCACTTATGAGACAGGCTTTACAACCACAAGGCTGCCCTCTCTGACTAGTGTGGGCAGATGAGTTGTCAGGTGTACATTTATCTTTTCCCTTTAAGTGGGCTGAAAGGTACAGTATATCTGTGTCAAGTCAGTGTTAGTCATATGTTCTCTCACACTTTAGTTTCAGTAGACTACGAACCAGTCTGGAAGGTTGCCAGTTCAAATCCTGCACTGGCAGGTACAATTTGGGTGCTAGGAAGTGAACAAGACTTTCCCCTCCCTCAACTCCAGCAACTGTTTCACTAGAGATGTTCAGTAGCCAACAGTACAGTAGAAGACTGTGGTTATACTGTGTGACTGTATGTAATGGTATGAACATGAAGCAGGGTGTTGCTGAAAGAGCATACATGCCTCTCTGGGTGAATAAAGGTTAAAAATAGATTACTGCTCCAGTAACAACCTGGATGGGTTTGGAGCCGTTATATCTCCCTATTACCAAGCATAATGTATTTGATATTATTGAGTCTTGGAATCTCTACTTTCATTTAAAATCGAGCGCTGTAGATGTAAACAAAGTCTTGCTGTGCCAATATTTGATGAAACACCTTTCCAGGTACCGTTGTAGAGTTTAAGGCTTCAAAGTTTCATTTTAGCAATTTAAACAGTTGATCTTATTTGCTAGATGTCAGACATAAACATCTCTCAGCAGGCAGTGATTAAAATGAGTAACATTTCCTGGCTGTTATTTATTAATTGATTGATTGTCTTTTGGTTACAGGTGCAGAAAAAACATTTCTGTCTGATTATAACGATATACAATATATTGAACTAAGTATTCAACTCTGCTGTGAAAGTTGTAATGGTGAATCCAATAATGTGGGCATTTCTAGATGTTTGCTACTGTGGGAGTCAACACATGACATTTTGATCCTTTAAGAAATGCATAACTGCTGTTTCTTTCTCCTTACCCTGTCCTTGCTCAATTTAGCATTGTTCTGGAGGAGGAGTTCCTCCTACACTGAGGCTGTAGCCTTTGGAGACCAAAACCTTTCATTCCAGTCAGCTTTGCAGTGAAGGTCTCATTTCAGTGAGATAATACATAAGATATGATAAAGTAGAATGAATGCTTTAGACAAGTATGTACTTGCAGAATTCGGTCTTGTATCCACAGTGATTCAGCTGCGATCACACTCTCTCAGTTCTTGCCCACTGTGCTCTATGTGGGCGCTATCCTGCTTTCCGAATGTGTTAAATTGGAAGTTGGCGTTGCTCCGTGGGTAAAGGTTGTGTGGACCTGATTTCCTCCCACAGGCCAGCCTGCCACTCTCCTCTGCCTGGGCTGCAGCCATGTGGCTGTGAAAGATAGCTGGTGGGGGGGGTGAAGGGTACTTCAGGATCTCCCTCTAATGATAGACTTGATAGTAGTCCGCCCCCGCCGTTCTACAAAACCTCACCACCCACAATGCACCACATGAAATCAACTCTTCAGTGTGGGAAACAGACCATCGGTCCGGTTGTTGCTGTGCCTGCTGCTGTGTTGGTACAGTAGGTGGACAAAAAACTGGCCACTGATAAAGCAGACTGCTTGGTTCTGTAGTAGGGGTAATAGATTGTTCCACTTCGGAAAACAGACTTTGTGATGAACAAACTGCAACAGTAAAGAAAAAGCAGATTAGGCACATCAGTTTAACAGGGCATATAGCAAGGCATATTTTCCAGTCGTGGAGGTTTGGGAGAGCAAACAAGCACTTCAAATTGAATCAGCACATAAATTCATACCGCATTCAAATTTACATTCCATCCTCATTCTCGGGTACTTGGCTGTGTGCGTGGCTAATCTCACTGTAAACACAAACAGGAAGGCTTGCCTCCCTCTGATACTGGTGTCAGTCATGGAGCGTGCTATCTGCTGGTTGTGTGGGACTGCAGGGAGAATTGCTCCGCTGCTCACTGGCCGACTATCTGCCATGGCCTGACCACTGGGACTCACTGCTAGTGAATGGAGTGTGCCAGCCTATGTTCTAGGCCTATACTGGTCGTGTTTATCAATAGTATGAGCTCTGTGGCTAGCTGAACTCCATAGATTGTGCAGAGCCTAGATAGGGTGGCGTCGAAGGGGCACAGCTGAGCATACAACATATAGATAAGTGCTGTCCCGTACTATACAGTCCCTGACAAAAGTCTTGTCACTTATTTAAGTTGTGGGAACAACAAATAATAACTTGACTTGTAGTTGATCAATTGGAATCAGAAATGGCTTATATGAAAGGTAAAGGCCTCTGGATTATGCTTATTATACCAAAATAAAGTCTTGTATCATTCATTGAGTTTTATCATTTAATTAGGACAGAAAGGTCAGATTTGGCTTGGACAAAAGTCTTGTCGCATACAAAAATAATGTACGGTAGAAATTATACTTTATTTTGAATACACAAACATGCTACAATAACATCAGAGCATAAAGTCATGGTGCCTTGGGAAAAAGAATTAATACCGTGTATGACTCCCATGAGCTTGGAGGACTGCATCCATACGTCTCGGCAATGACTCAAATAACTTATTGATGAAGTCATCTGGAATAGCAAAGAAAGCAGTCTTGCAGGACTCCCAGAGTTCAAGATTCTTTGGTTTCATCTTCCAAGCCTCCTCCTTCATCTTACCCCAGACATGCTCAATAATGTTCATGTCTGGG
>OOFE01016389.1:3794-28286 GCA_900323365.1 Monocentris japonica
GTGTGTGTGTGTGTGTGTCTCATAATGTTTGACCCTGCATAGCTGTATTCCTGCTGAGCATCATCTGTTTCCAGCTTCCGCACACTTTCTCTCGCTTTCTCTGTCTCTCACCCACCCACACACACCCACACACACACACACACACACACACACACACACACAGTGCCAGCCAAACCCCCCTGCTGGGCCACCATGAAAACATACACACAAACACACACAGGGGAGCATGCACACACACAAACACACACACAGACACGCACATACGGGAGCATGCACAGACACACGCACACACACATCTGTGCGCTTTCACACAGAGCCCACTCAAACCAGCCCACACACACAACCCATACATACACATAATTAAACACCAGTTAGTGGGAGACATAAGCATCGCTGACCTCGACAGAGCAGGTGTGAGAAGCCACGCTGACTGTGTCCCTCTCTTTGTACAGAACTATGGCGGAGGGATGCGACCTCCTCCCAACTCCATGGGGCCCGGGATGCCAGGGATGAACATGTTAGTGGATCAAAACAATATGTCCTTTATGTACTAAAACCTAATTTATTCCAACCCCAGTCACCTGAGCTGACTGGTTTCTTAAATGGGTTTGTGGAATGAGAGAACATGGCGGTGCAAATAGATGCTCCTTTAGTCATCCACGTTTACTCACGCAAACTCTCTCAATCTACAAATTACTTTATTAAATTAGAGTTTTTGGAATGTTTGTGCCTGCGTGTTTCACATTTTGCTGAAGTTTCACTGCAGTTTTCAATGTATTTTCTGTCATCTGTGCCTTTCGCTGTGTAAATTGACCTTCATTCATAACAACCAAGCACCTATTTGCCACAAAAAACTATGGTATCTGTGTTTCCAAACACATTTTTCGAGGCAACCCATCATTCATAGCATTCTGTTATGCTATACTGTCAAATGATTAAATGTTTCCTTGTTTGTGAAAGGCAGAGATAACGGAGAAAGTGTAATTGTTGTTGCTGTGATTGCATTGGACAGCAAACTAAAAGATTGGTCGTGTATAAGTGATACTTAGGAAATCACTAATGGAGCAGGATGGCTCCAGCAGTGATGGGCATCTTTTTTATCTACATTTTGAGAAGTGATGCATGCACTTTTGTTGTGTGCCAGGAGTCTTCTATTATGTGGCAAGATATGGTACATTAGTCTGTGAGCTTCTCATTCCTAACCTAATCGCTTTTTCAGGGGTCCTGGTGGAAGAGGTCCTTGGCCTAACCCTAACGCCAACTCAGTGAGTTACATTTGCTTCCGTCTGTATCTGCCATATGACCTAGTGTGTTTTTAACAACTCTAGCTCATGCTTTTTCCTCCTTCTGTCAATTCTCTCTACAGATAGCTTATTCATCTTCATCTCCAGGAAACTATGTGGTAAGTGTCTTGTCATCATGGGCACGGTACTATTACAAGCCATAAAATACCTGTCATGCAGTGATATTTAACAGGCATGCTGCCACCTAGATGCACGTTGAACTCATCTCACATTCCCTCCTCTTTTTTCCCTCCACCCCTCAGGGCCCTCCAGGGGGAGGCGGCCCACCAGGAACTCCTATCATGCCTAGCCCTGGAGGTGAGTTATACACTTCTGTTTCCCTACTGATTTCCTCTTTTAACCACTCTTCATTGAATGAGGGCTCTGACTGTGAAACATCAGACCTGTTCTCTGTCAGATACACATCCCTGACAGACTTACACAGACAGTGTGCTAAACACAATATGAAAAGATTTTTAAATGCAAGTACTTTCTAACTTTCATATGCAATGCAGACATGTTAAATGTACTTTCCATGAAAGCAGATTTGTTGCATGCTGACTTAACACACAATAGCTGTTGCATTTCTTGTTACCGTTTTCAACTGTAGGTATATTTTGCAGGATACTAGAGTGTTACAGAGACAGTTACAGCTATATAAAAGAGAAGCAGAGGCCTGTCACTATCAGTCTGCAATCAACTGAGTGATCCAGCTCAGCTTTGACCCATCAATCTAATGTCTCTATGGAGGATTAGCTGAGAACAAAACACTGTGGGCTGACATCCTGTAGATGTTCTGTTTCTGTCGGCCTGTGGAGAGCTTCTTTTTGTGTCCACTATTTATTATTTATATACTTACCTCTATTGTGATACGTTGCCGGGGCAACCTTGTGCACAACAGGAGGGAGCACATATTTCCACTACAGTTGCCAAGACTGTGCACACACACACACACACACACACACACACAGCACACACACACTCACCTCCTACCTAACGCACACCACCCACTCAACACTGCTACCCATCACCCCCCCAGTCACGACAGCACAAGCTAGATTCAGGGACACTAACAGGCAGGAATCTCTCCACCACCCCACACGCGTACTGCCTGCCTCTCTTCCCCTGTCTTTCAATCTATTATTCTTATTTTTTCCTGCGTATCTCTATCTCCTACTCACAACCCTCTGCCTGCAATGTCAGATGAAAGTCACCTCAGAGTCTTTTCAGGACAGACAAACACATGAGGAAGGACACATCATGTACTGGTTGCTGTTGACTTGCTAGTGCCTCTGTGTAATAGCTTGCTTTCATCACTTGATTGTGGAAATAAGAGATAAGAAAGCATCATTTCATTGCACATAAAGCCAATGTGCTTATTGGTTGATTGATTGAATAATATTGATTATTTACTGGCAATTAAAAATGCATGCAGTTGGCCTCTGTCGTCCACAGGGGAAATAACAACGGCAACATGTTTGGGCAGTGGCCGTGGTTGTTGAACTAAACAACAATGAACAAAAATGAACTAAAACTATGTTAAATACATTGAAGTACAGTGCCAATCCAGTTCCCTCAGTGCAGTTCAGTCTATTACTCATGCAATAGCCACCACCAACACCCCTCACCACCACCTTCTGTATTTCCTTTGACACTTTTTTAAACAGATTGGAAGTACATATGAAAGCAGATGAGGATGACAGGGGTAGAGCATTGCTGTGGGTACAGGAGGAACAGGCCGCCTCACAGCCTGCATGTTTTATAATGTCCAAAAACTGGTGTCTTTCTTTATAGACTCAACAAACTCAAGTGAAAACATCTACACAATGATGAACCCCATCGGCCCTGGTGGAAATAGACCTAATGTGAGTAATGTTCATTTGTTCATTTTTAAATATACAGTGAAGCACAGGATTTTTTTAATTATATATTTATAAATGTGATTACATGTCTGAGAATGGTAAACAAACAGCCACCCAAGTATAAAAGCCTACTGATAAATTACCTGTTTAATTTTTGTTGTTTCAGTTCCCAATGGGACCAGGTCCTGACGGGCCAATGGGTGGGATGGGCGCAATGGAGCAGCACCATATGAACGGATCGCTAGGTGAGTTTTGAAAGACACCAAACCTTATAGCAGAAAATATAACGAGCACTTGGTATCAAATCCTTAGTTAATTCAGTATAACCTGTTAGCATCTGTCTTTAATAGTGTAACTCTGCCCCCTTGTGGCTGGTAAAGGGAATATTATCTCCCCTCCTGGTATTGATCAACGCTAAAACAGATTAGTTGGGCAGTAAGCAGGCCCATTGATTCTGGAGACAGGTGAGACGTGATCAATGAAGCCGATGGAGTTGGGGCTCATCTGTATCTGAAACAAATAGCTTAATTAAAGGCCATTACCTGTGAGAGGGCAGCTTGTCCTTACTGAGGGGATTTCCTGCTGGGGCGGTAACCAGATGTTGATAGGTAGCTGGACTCTGAGCAGCAGTTGGTGGTTACCTTCTAATGAGTCACGTTTCCTTTTTGTCAATCTCTTTGATCACAGGCTCTGGTGACATGGATGGGTTGCCAAAGGTGAGACTCGAAATAATTTTTATTTACTGCACATTATCTATCTATCTATCTATCTATCTATCTATCTATCTATCTATCTATCTATCTATCTGTACTATATATAAGTGAGAAGAAGCTCTGCGTTCTTATTGGTCGGTTTTGTTTGTGTTCTAGAATTCTCCCAACAACATGGCAGGCATGAACAATCCCCCCGGAACTCCGCGGGATGACGGCGAGATGGCAGGCAACTTTTTAAACCCATTCCAAAGTGAAAGTGTGAGTACCTTCTGGGACAACAGACCTCTTCCCACACACACATAGCATGCAAACATAAGCATGGACGAGAACCACATAGTATGCTTTCTCTGATGCATGGAGAGAATGTCATATAGTGCGCTTCTCCTGATTAATTCAAGACTGACAACTGATTTTTTTAAAAATCTTTTATCTTTGTATTCTTAAACTCCTTAACATTTTCCCTTTGGCTGGACTATGCTCTGCTTACTGCTAGTTTACTGACATAGAAAACAAACAAAAAGGTTATGATGTTATAGCCAGTGATGATGCAGTTTACCTGGTATGTGTCATGCACAAAGGCTGGCATTCTGTGCATTTAGTGTAGTCAGTTGTATTGCTTTCAACTTGAATTGGGTAGTGTAAGAAATCTAATATAGTATTGGCTTATCTTTTCTCCCCTCCCTCTTTTTTCTCTCTTTACAGTATTCACCCAACATGACGATGAGTGTGTGATTTTTTATTTTATTTTATCTTTTATTTTATTTTATTTCTTTTTCATCTCCCCTTACCCTGATCTCCCTTTCCCATCCACCCTGGTGCGTCTTGCATTACCCTCCTCCCTCCCTCCTTCCTTCCTACCTCCTCCTCCTGGATGGTGTGCTGCGCCACACAGCCCCTGGGGATGCCCCTGGAAAGCAGGACTCTCCTCAAGGCCCCCCATCCCAACACCTGCAAAATGGGGGTAAGAACATGAAACAGTCTCCAAGCAACATGAAGGGTGTCTTCACCGATTCTCCTTGCCGGCCGGGCTTCATCACGGGCCCAGGACAGTGAGAGCCCCAGCTTGCTCCTGGCCCATCTCTCCCAAACCCACTACCTGCCCCTGTGGGTGGCATTCATACCCAATCAAGGTGCCACTCTGCAGCCAGCTCCACTCCTCCACCACCACCACCACCACTCCATTATATTATGCTGATCATAACTTAAATTATGAGGGCATGCAGTAGTGACTGATAGGGGCTGAAAACCCTCATTCAATAACTCTGCTCCTTTTGGGGGGAAAAAAAGATGAACTGATAATGTTATTTTAGGGCAGGAATGGTTTTCATTAAATGTTTGTATTTTTGTTGTTGATGATAATATTATTGTTATAATTTTCATAATTGATATTATTGTACTAATGATGTAGTTATGATTTCCTGTAAAGGGCACATTTTATCTCAGCAGCAGCATCAACAATGACAGAATAAGCACACACTCGAAAAATGCACAATGATTTTCTGTTTACATGATTTTAGGTATTTGATGTTGTTTGTTTTGTTTTGTCAGTCAGATTCCCTTCACATACCTCTCCATAAGTTCTTCTAGCTAGTGTCTTCACTATCTAAAAGTTTATAGCACCAATTGCAGAAACTTTCAAACTTAAAAGTGTGATAGGAAAAATTGACTGTCCTCACCTAATGAAATGGCTTGTGCTGAGGTGTTATCTTGGCTAAAGCTATCCATACAATAAAACAGGGCTTTTCCACAGCCTTGCTGTTTTCTGGCACAATTTGCCTGTTGGTACACCTGAATCAATCTCCTAGGCATCTTGTCTTAACGAACACCCCTCCTCACAATATTCATGGTTATACTGTGTGGGAATGGACTGTTCTGATGGAATTCCTCAAATGATTTTCCAGACACGTGGATTTGTTTTGATTCATGCCTGACTGCCCATCTGTTTTGCCATTTCTCATTCAGTAATGGACAGAGAAAGAGAAATTTGTAGATCCTCTTGTCTCTTCTATGGATTTGGTCTTGCCTGTAAATACAACATATTTAGCTTGTATTGTGGTTGTTTTATTATTTGTTATTTACAAGTTGTCTGTGAATCCTAAAAGGTGTCTCCTTCCCCTTCATCACTTTGTTTGATCTCAACCTCACTATGGACTCAAGTGGCAATGTTTCCTCCTAGGACTCATTCTGGTCCTTTGCCAGTGTCTCCTTGACTGTGAACTGGGAGAGATTCTTGGACCTCTGATGCACACAGAAAGCCTGCCCTCTTGCTTGTTCAGTGTGGGTTGAACTCACAGATCCTTACGATCCACTGTCTTAACCCAGACAAAACAGGCTAACTAACTTTCTGCTTGGAACTCCCATCAATCAGTTCCCTCTGTGGGTCCTGTATGTGTGGGATAATGGATCTTGGGTACTGGGTGGCTGTAGCAGCACTGGTGACTGGAGTAGAGTGATGCAACTAGGGGTTAACGAATGATGCAGCCTCAGTAGTCTAAAGAAGAACAATAATAAGAACAATAATAAGTTAATTTGTAATGGAGATGTTTCCATTTTTGTGGATTGATTTCTGCAGATTGTTTTTCTTTGAATTTCTATGAAGAGTATTCAAGAGAAAAAAAGGTTTTCTAAAAAAAATGTAATGCCCAGAGAATCTGCACACAAAGAAAAACCATAGTTACGTTTTACGCTATTTAATTTGTTCTTTTTGGTACGTTATGTACCCTTAGCCTGATCGACCCTCTGTCACTGTTTCGATATAAATTACTGTATTTCTCATGACATCACTCTGCAACGCTTACTTTATAGCTGTGTTCAAACCAATAGCAAAAGAACCATTGTAGCCTCTATTGGTTGGTGATGTACTTATCAATTTTCTGATATCAATGTGAACCAGATTGTATTCAGAGATCAGCAGGGACATCTCCAGGGTTAGGCTATCAGTTGCCTGGGAAACACTCTCCAGTGTTCCTTCAATGTACTGACACACACCTCCCTTTACTTCCCCTCTCCTGTCTTGCTGCAATCCCATCCCTCACTCCTCAGCCCCTTCCCCTTTTCTTTAATTTCCTTTTTTGTAAATACTGTATAATGCATTTTGATATCATTGACATGTTTTGATATGTCAGTCACTACCAATGAATACAGCTTAAAGTAAATTATAAATAAACTGTCCATGTTTTTCATAATAGAGAAATGATGCGCTTAAGATTTGGTTCATGTTGGCAAACACTAAATTTACATTAAAAATGTATAGAATACAGTAACACAATAAATGGAAACTGTATGCTAAAGACTTGTCTGGTGGGGAGGATGAGTGCTTGAAATAGGCTAAAACTGCCACCAAATATCTTGCAAGGACAGAGAGAGGTGAATGAGGATGTTGAAAAGATTTCTCATGCAGCTGCGGCATCCTCGCTCTGCCCTTGCCTCCTATGTTGTCAGTTAAATTTTATGATCGGCCTTTGAATAATCACTTGATTGATTATTCCAAAGGGCATCTTCTCACCGAAAAAAAAACATGTGACCACATATTACAGTTTTTAATATGAAGGATTTTTATCAATTTAAGAAAAAAAACTTTTAAAAAGGAAAAAATACTTAGAGAACCTCATTTTAAATTAAGAATAGATCAAAAAGTAATACTTATGGGGAAAAACTGTGTCCTTTGCTATTCACTCCTGTAATAGCGTTGTATAGATTGATGCTCTCTCACTGATCCTCTCTCAGTCCTCTGTGTATATCGATTGTTGGCCATCTCTGTACTTCTATTGTGATGTATAATACTGTACCATTAGGAAGATTTGCTGGGTGGGTGGGGTGGTTATGTTGGGTCAGGGATGGGTGGGGATTCAAGGGAAGGGGATATAAATGATTCTCCCGTACCATTCATGGTCCTTTCTGATGACACGGCAGTATTCAATATGAAGCAGTCTGTCTCTTGGGTTTGCTTTGTATTTCATGGTAGGCTAGTTCAGAATCTTGTCTTAGGGACTTAGGTGTCTTGTGTAGGTAATAAAGATGTCCTTTGTATGTTTCTTTATATTGTAAAGTTTCTTTAGACTGAAAGAAAAACAGATAATTTGCTTATCAAAAAAGAAACAATGCATCAATAATAAATGTCATTTGATTTTTCCCTGTTGTTTGAATCCTTCCTCTGAGCTATGATTATGCCCCAGCCCTCTCTGATCACAAGGGAGATAGATAGATAGACAGACAGACAGACAGACAGACAGACAGATAGATAGATAGATAGATAGATAGATAGATAGATAGATAGATAGATTTTTAACATTAATCCATGGAAATCAATTTTCCAGTGGATGCTCCATTTACCAAATTATAAGTCAATCTTGAATCTCTACCACTCAATTATTTAAGAATTTGCACGTTATTAGTATGGCCTAGGACAGTCCAATCAGTTTTCATGTTGATGAACAAAGCAAGATGCTGAAGTGTAATGTCTCACTGTCTACAGTCAGGAGCCATATCACTGAATAGAAATATCAATGAATAGGAGACAGACTCTAAACAGGGTTCAGAAATTAACACCAGCATAATGCTTTCAAGTTTGGGTTGTGGGTGTCTATGCTACTCACCACTGTGGCAGGTGAAAAGGTTAATTTCCTGCCCTGTTTACTTTTCCTGCCATATTTAACTCAACTCATAAAGTTTGTTATACACTGAGAACCACCATGGATATTGTCAATCACATTTTCCAATCATTTCCAATTCCATTCTTCATGAAGCTGTCATTACAGTACTTTAGTCAAAGCTGTGCGTTGAAGTAAATTAAATAGTTGAATTTTGCGGTTATTTTGTGATTATATGAAGTTCCGTTCTGTAGACAGGCGCTAACTTGAGAAGTTAAGTATTTTTTTTGTTATCAATAAAACACATAAACTGTAGTCCATTAACAGACTCAGTGTGTTCCAAGTGTGATTTGCTTAGTAGGGTCCAATAGAAACACAGAAGCCTCGAGGTTACCAGGATGTAACCTTGTTTGCTAAAGAGACCGACGGATCTGGGACTCCAGACTGGTCCATCTCCGGAACAAAGTAAGCCTCAGCATATTATTTGATGGTAAGGTCCAGTTTATTTTCATACCTAGGGTTATCACATAGGGTACTCTGATCTTCTGTTCCATTCGAGGCCGAAAAAAGCAATGCATTGAAAGACAAGCGAAAACCATCACCAGCTAACATTAGCTAACAGCTAACATCAACGTTAGCTCGCTAACGTCAAATTCCTTGGCTAACGATAGCAACGACAGCAAGAGCTTAGCATTAGCTTCCCATCTGAAGAGACAGCAGCACCGTGCTAAACTTCTTAGAAAGTTCTGGAAACCTCTAGCTAACCTGGTAGTTACTCAAAACATATTGAAGCCTAGCTTACAAATAAACGATAACGACTCAATCGCAGGCTAGCGATCTTACTAGTGATTTCTAAGGTTACAAAGTAGGCAACTCTATAAGTTAGTGGACTCGGGTCAGGATTGTTATCGTTCGTCTTGACTGAATCCACTACTTAAGCTAGCAACGCGGTTAGCTTGCCGTATGATTATGGCAGCAGCTGTGCCGTTAAAGCATTGAGATGGAATTAGGACTGGGGGGTGATGCTGCTAGATAAATGCTATGGAAGTCAGTACAATTTAAGCTAAGTTTCATTTTCGTATATTGCATTCTGCAGATGACTGAAAAAGAGGAGACTATCGATGCTCGTGATAGTCATGACACTGTCCTGTCAACCAAGAAGTCAGGACGAACCTCGCTGCTGGACAGCGGAGAAGACTTTGAGATGCTAGATGAAGAGGATATTGATGACGACCCCCCTCCCCTGGAAGATGCTGGTGGTGGGAAGAAGAACAAATCAGAGGAGTCTGGAAAGACAGAAGCAGACAAAGATACTGACACTTCAGCCCCGGTGGAAGAATGGCTGGATGTATTGGGTATGTGGGCAAAAGCATGAACATAGATAGCGCAGCAGCCTTGCCAGCAGAAACTCTCCATGACACCAATGTCTCACTGTTCAGATTCATCCTTGACTGTGTTACAGTTAACTAGAGGTTAGAGAGGTGGGATTGTGAAAGTAAATTGGAATGGAATGCTAGTATTTATCATTTACAATTTTGTGGTTGGTTGTACTGATATTGTGTTGTCACATGCTATGGACATGTGCCTGAATGTTGCACGGCAGGCCAGAGAGGCCCTTCAAGGAAGTCATAAATCTGACCTTGTCCAGACCACTACTAGGTGGAGAGAGCCCATAGGATGAACCATGTTAGGCATGCTATCTAAGCATGAGAGAACCAATCATGAGAGACTTCTTTGTTTCTAAAGAAACTATAAAGATTGTAGTAAACTGGTTTTCGGAGAGAGAGAGAGTTTAGAGAGATTTCGACTTAACCTGTGACGAGGTATCTGTCTCGCCAATATATCTGTATACAATATATTTTTATGTGCTTCAACCTATCAGTGTTTTGTGTGTTATTTAAAGAGTTCCGAGTGCTTACAGGCAATTTTCCACGACAGGATTGCGACTGGAAGGTTGCCAGATTGAATCCCAGACCAGATGGTAAAATCTCAATGGGAAAAGGAAACAAGGCACACCCTCCTGTAACAAAGTGCCCTTGAGCAAGGCACTTAACTTGTAGTTGCTCCAGTGGTGCTGCTCAGTCGCCAGCATTAAACTGTGGTTGTACTGAGCAGCTCCCAGGTGTCAAGTGCGTGTAACTGTATGCGGCATGTCACTTCTGAAAATGAGCATACATTCTACGGATAAATAAAGGTTTATAAAACCTCTAAATAGGTCACTGTGATAACCGATCAATCCTGATATTTGATCTGACTGGGATTTATATTACTGTGTCTGAATGCAGGTAATGACCAGCTGAAGAAGAAAATCTTCGAGGCAGGGAAAGGGCGAGATAGCCGGCCACAGAAAGGACAAAATGTCAAGATTCATCTTAAGACCTACCTGACTGATGGGACGCTTGTAGAGGAACAGCCTGAGCTCTCTTTCACACTGGGAGATGGTGATGTTATCCAGGTAAAAATGAACCTACTGAAATATGTTTTATTTTTTTTTTCAAATGGGAGTGCATAGGGAGATTTCACATGTTTGTTTCAGGTCATACACAAACTATAACTTCAGATTACTGATAGTAGCAACTAATGTTGTGTTGTTTGATATATCAGTATCCTACTGCAGTGAGATGTTTCTCCTTTCAGGCACTGGATCTCACAGTACAGCTCATGGAAATGGGAGAGAAGGCCCGCATCCAGGCTGATGCAAAATATGCATATGGTGCACGGGGGAGGTAGGCAATGTGTGTCAGTCTAACTGCTATTCATTGTCTTCCTTACTTATTGCAGTTTTAATATAAACAAAGAATGGCAGTTGTATGAAAAAAGCTATTTGTCAGCTTTAGCTTTCTGTCAGCTTAACCAGTGGACAGCATTTTGTATTCTGATGTAATGCAAAGTGGAGAAACAGTCTTATCTAGCGCACGGTACAGTACATACTGTAGCCAGACAGACTGTTATTAGTGTTGTCATGATACCAGAATATTGTCTTTGATGCCAATACTAAGTTTCATCTAGCAATGTCATAGAACAACAGTTACTGATATGCTTTGCTAAGATACTTGTGTTACCACACTTAAACTGCTTGGTAGCAACATTCACACAGGGATCTCAATATGTCGGTTGGGTGTGTATCAGCTTTTAAGTGAAATACTTCCTCATTTTGCTCATGGCACCAGTTTTGTCAACTAGTTGAGGTGGACTTGAACTCACTTCAAGATGTGGTAGACGTTTGACACTGTTGCCATGTTTTCAGCTGTTTGATCTCATTGAATTTTGTGTTGAAAACGGAATTTCAGTTTCCAGAATACATTTAGTATCAAACGTTTATATAATTCAACATTGAATTCATTCTTTCACAGTGGTATTGAAGTAGTATTGAAACTTCAGCTATTGTGACCACTCTAGTTCTTATTGACTGTCTCTCTGGCCTCAGAGGAGATTTGGCTGTCCTGAGTATGACGGGTGAGCAGTGAGGAAAGTTGTCCAAAGTTGAACGTGTGAATGCTTCTATGTTGGAGTTATGGGAAACCTTCCCATCTTCTTCGTCCAACATCAGAAATAAGTTTACACCCATTCTCTGGGGGTTGTCAAAAGACATGTAGAGAAATGTAGGAAATCTCTAACTGAAGTAGAAGTAGACAGGGTGTGCGTGTGCATGTATGTAATGGTGCTTAAATGCTCTTAACCTAAACTTCTAAACCTGCAATTTTCCCCCTGTCAGTCTTGACCCTGAGGTTCCCCCCAACGCCAAGCTGTCCCTGGAGGTGGAACTGCTGGATGCAACTGCTGCTCCAGACCTGGAGCTTCTGCCCCCTGCAGAAAGGATTGCCCTGGCCAGCTATAAGAGAGAGAGGGGCAACACCCACTACCAGCATGGGGACTACGCCTTTGCTGTCAACTCCTATAGTATCGCCCTGCAGATCACAGAATCTAGTTCTAAAGGTGAGACACTTGGGACTGGCAGGACTGTTCAGGTCAGGGCATCAGGACCCAGTGAAAAGTTCATTACAGGACTAATTGGTGTTCAGTAATGATGTACATTATGTTAACAATCCTGTTAGTGTTAGATGTTTTCTGCTGATATTTCTGCTGTCGTTTATGTTGTGGTCTCTTCTGTTGTAGTGGACATCAGCCCTGAGGAGGAGAAGGAGCTGATGGATGTGAAAGTAAAGTGTTTAAACAACATGGCTGCTTCTCAACTGAAACTGGACCACTATGATGCAGCGCTGAAGTCTTGTGTCTCAGCACTGGCGCACCAGCCAGATAACATAAAAGCACTTTTCCGCATGGGCAAGGTACATCTCACTCTCTCTTGTTCTCTCGTTCTCTCTCTCTTCTTCCATCTGTTGGTATATGGTCGGTCCTTGTATTAAGAAATGGTGTGTCGTCTCTCTAGGTATTGGCCTTGCAAGGTGAATATGCAGAAGCCATACGAATTCTGAGGAAGTCACTGAAGTTGGAACCAAGCAACAAGGTACTTTTGGCATCTTGACATTAATTTTAGGTAAAACATTTTTTAGAAAAGTGTCATAATTCTCACTTGTGGCCTGTAGATGGCGCCACAGTGTAAAATATTGCATCACATAGTCTCTAGTGCAAAGTCAGGTGGACTGCTGATTAATCATTTGACAGAGCTCAGCTCAGCGTGTGGGCTTCTTGGATCAGCTGCATACTGTAGCGTCTTGGTACTCATGCCCAGAATCCCCCACTTCAGTCCTACACCAATCTGTCAAGCAGCACATTGCCTGGCTGCCACTTAGCTTTTTATCCAGTGCATAAATGTAATGCACCACTACATTTTGTATGCGGCTAATCTTAGATTGATTGTTGAATTAAAGTGGCCCCTGTGTAGTTGGGCCACTTAAAATCTACAGTCTTTTGTAGATCTCAAGTCTACAAAGACACATACGGTAGATTGTATGCACTCGTAGGCCATTAGAGAAGCTTTAGCCTGGCAGAGCTGTGCCATTAAGTTATATAATCTTCTAACTGTCTGCCCTGTGTATGTTTGCACTGATGTCTTCGAGGAAGTCCAATGCACAGTTACAAATTGGAGCTGGGTTATTTGTTCTTATATTAAAATGGAATTGCCCTGTGCAGCTTTTATTGTGAAAAGATTCCTTTAATTGACCATTTACATAGTTGTTTACTTTATCTTGTCAATCAGTGTTATCTCATATTTGTCTCATATCACATTTGAGTGTGTTGATGGTATATAGATGATTGCATCACAGCGGTGCCAACTTGCCAAGGGTGCCCTGCTGAAACTCAATGCTGTAAAGGCGTCCACTTAATCTTAGCAATAAATAGGGAGGATCAGACCCTAGGGGTAGAGACGGACACACACCATCTCTCCACTCCTAGTTGTCTTTAAAGTAAGACTGTGTGCTGTGATGTAACCTTCTGAAGACTCAAATGAGTGCCCATAGTTGCACCATCATTTCAGTAAAACATTTTAAGTTAACATTGCAGTAAACTCTATGTAATGGCATTACACCCGCAGATCTACCTTTTTTTTTTTTTTTTAAAGCGCATTTACAGAGTTGTCTCTGAAAGCAGTGAGTTGCTTAGTCTCTCTCCAGTTTTAACAGTAGAGAAGTGACTCAGATCTGAAACAAAATGTTTTAAATTGCTGAACCCATTCCCTAGGATATATATGTGGGCTAAATGGCAAGCTCATTTTTTGATGTAAGCCTGTGATTTCTTCTAAGACAACTAAGGATAGTAAAAATCATAATATTTTATTTGCTTATTTAGGAAGAATGTTTCATCAAACGAAGTAGTTGACTTCCATGTTGCAGATGTTATTGTTATTGTGCTAGTCACATTGTGTAATCGTTGCTATTGTTTAAATGGTACAAATGAAACTAGCGTACACCTGGATTAGATATACAGTCATGGCAGCTGTCTAATGGAGTGTTTTGTGGCATGAAAATGGTCCTAGGGCACAAGGTCAGTGTTAATGACTGCCAACAATAATTTTGATTGATAATTTGGTCCCTTCTTCTTTATGATAGTGATGGGACATGCTTTGTCAGAGTCCTATCCAGAAGCTCATTGATGTCATTGCCATGCTTCCCAAAACACTTGTTGACTTGTGCCTTGTTGATAAGGGCATCCTGAAACTCTCTTTCATCAAGAAGGAAATCAATTTGTGAGTGTCTGGGCGGGGGGATATATCCCACAGGTTGGACTGCGGCCTGCACCTAATTTTTTGTCTTGTCTCTTGGATATAGACTATCCATGCAGAGCTATCCAAGCTGGTGAAGAAGCACTCAGAACAGAAGGGAGCAGAGCAGGCCATGTACAAGAAGATGCTGGGTAACCCTACCAGTAGCAGCAGTGCACAGAAACATCAGGCCAAGTCCTCATGGGTGAGACGGCTATTTCCTCCAAGGATGATAAGAGCATCCTTGGAAGGACCTTTGTTGTGTGTCATCACCCTCTCTCGCAATCCTACTTGTCTCTCTTTCTACTTTGAACTGTCTAATAAAGGCAAAATGCCAAAAAAACAACAACTTTGGATTAGGATACAGCTGTATGGTATTTATGTGTTATTCATTTTTATGAAGAGATGTATATGAAATGGTTGAGAAGCTTTGCAAGGTGATGAACATGAACAATACATGTCAGGTTTCAATGCTACATATCTTAATATCTTATATCTGAGGCTTTAAGACCGATGGACGTGATGCTTTGAGCTTTTCACTATATCATATTCAACCTGTTTAATGTACATTACTCTCTTTCTTTCTTCCCTTCTTTCCCCAGGGTCTCAGCTGGAAGTGGCTATTTGGTGCCACTGCAGTAGCCATCGGCGGGGTAGCATTATCTGTTGTCATAGCTGCCAGAAATTGAACCAAACCGGTAGTGCTTGCCAGCCCAAGCCCCTTCAAAGTGAGAGCTTAAACAAAGAAGCACTTAAAACATCTGGCAGTGCCTTTTGAACTTTGGTAGGAGGGGATGGAAATGTCATTTGGTCAGTCGCCTCCTCACTGTGACTGTCCTTACATTTCTCTGCTATGTTTGAGAACTATGAGACAAATAATAAAGCATCAATATGTGCAGATGGAGAAAAATAATTACTAATAAATGTGTAGGTCTATCCATATCTGCCACATTGTTTCTTTTGCTGCCAATGTCTTTTGTCTTTGGTAGTGATTGTATGAAATTGATTAATCAAGCACTGAAATGAAAATTCATTTACCATAGATTATCTGATCTATACATCTGTTTTTTTCTCACATAAATAGCTTCTGTGAATTAGTCCTATAGTAGCCTATAGTTTTAAAGCTTGGGATTGTGAAGTTAAATTAATGATCAGCTATTTCCTTATTTGAGAGAATGTGATTTCTGTTTTAATCAGAGTAGATCTCATGTCGAATGGAGTAATCTAGATGCTGTATCATCTGAGGTCCACACTTTGGCAAGACGCTTGGCATGTGTCCTAATTCTCTCACCCTCCCTCCAATCTCCAATCTTGTACATAAAAGCATCGGCCTAATCTAAGTACAGGCCAGTAGGTGTACCTTCATCTGTTCCCTATTTGGCTCCCTTCCTTTTATGTCAATAGAGATGCAGTTCATGCTTTAAAAACAAGGGCAGAGACATGTTATATAGTGTTTTTCAGTGGTGTGGCTATAAGAAACACTGATGGAGAGTTTATCTTTAGTTTTCAAATTCTATACCTCAATTTTTGACGATTAAGACCAAATGTTTAAGAATGAACCTTCAAGTTCAATGTTGGGTTTGTTAAGTTTTTTTCCTCCCCTAAATTATTCTAGCAATTGTTTTTTTTTGTCTGAACAGCTTTTCTGTGATGGATGTTCCAGTGTTGCTTATTTATTAGATTTTTTCCTCATTGTTTTTTGTCCACAAATGAATAGATGGTACAGAGCCAAAAGTTGAACACACTCAGCAGCTGGTGGCAGAAGTAGTCACAGAGGTTACTTTGAGTTTTGACATGCATTTGTTAATTTTGTATTTATCACAATAAAATTTTGTCTATTCTGTTATTATCCATTTTTTGTCTCCTTTTTTTCACCAAGAAGCTTTTATCACCATATCACACAATTTGTGCCATTATGGCATTTCCTTATAATCCACAAGCATCAGTGGTTTGGTATCCAGTGATTTAAAGCTATTGCCATGTTGGAGTCATTAGACCGTGCCTTCTGGACTGATGTCATGTAGTCCTACTAGTAAGTCCAATCATTCCTGGTCTCAATATCAGTAAGGGACATTGTCCATTAGGGTTCATGCAGTCTCAGGTAGAAAAACTGTCCCCTTATAAGATATGAAGATTGCTTCCTTGGGTACTTGACGCCCTTTTCAAATGACCAGTGGTACTCAGTGCTTTAACCTCAATATTTATTTTTAAGAAACATTATCTGTAGGTCTGGGTTGCTGTAGACCCATTAATCTATCTCGATTATGTTTAAGAGGTTTTCCCCCCTGTTCCACTTGTTTACAGCTGGACATTCCCAACTTTGTTGGGTTTTTCAGACACTGACGTTGCGTTGACGTAGGCAAATGACCTATCGTTTCCCTCTTCCTACGCACGTCTGCTTTCCCTATGCTTACTCCTAATCCCTGTGAGAGTTAAGTATTTTGGCCGGTTGTATATTTGTTTCACCTATATTTGTGGCCTTACAATAAACGCACTGACTGAAACAAACAATTCTGATTCGAGTGCTGTCTTCTTTGTGAATCGTACATGTGATTCATTGAGCATTAAGTTGTTGTGTTGTCCGTTCATCAACACTGCGTTATAAGAATGTTGCATTATAAGACTGCATTACAGCATGCATGCGGTGTAAACGTTAATCCATAGATGTGCGTCTCCGGTTTGTATCGCACACGCGGCTGTGTCTCGCTCCGTCGTCTCGCTCAGTGACCTCACCACTGACTGGTCATTGAATATTCATTGAAAAGCTACGGGAGTTCTGCGTTTACGACAGAGTGCGTGCGCGTGGTGGAAATGGTAGCAAGATGGCGGCGTTGAAGGAGGAGCAGTGCTACGGACTGTCCTGTGGAAGAGTGAGCAATGGCAGCAATGTCTCCGTCTTTCACGTAAAACTCACTGACAGCGCATTGAGAGCGTTTGAAGGTTATCAGAGCAGCAAGGTAAATGACCGTTTCAGTTAAGTTGACATTTTAATTTGCGTGTGAAATCTGTCCGGGCAGCTGTGACAGGCAGAGTGAGGTCCCTGCTCCGCTGCCTTCCTGCTATGATATAGCAACAGCAGACTGGGAGAAGCTGGCTAGTTGGCTAGATAACAGGCTATTTTAGCAGTCACCATCCCTCGACTGGCCAGGTTGACTGATGTTGGGTGGTATCTGCCCAACGTTGTGTAGCTACACCCAGACTCACTCCACATCGATCCGAGTGGTTGAACAACTAACACGATAATTTATCAAGCTTCCTGCTTAGTGCTACTGGATAGTAAGCCCTAACAGTTACTTCATTGAATTGGGGTGTGTGTTTCTTTTTTTTTTTAGGTAGCTCAACAGTCAACCAAAAGTTAATAACTAGGGTTACATACGTTTTTTTTGTAATTATCACATGCAATGTTGAACGTAAAACATGGAATAAGTTCTGTTGTGCTTACAGATGTTTTCCAGTAAGTTTGCTGAGCTGTCAAAAAAAAATCTGGCAAAGTTTGCTAGCTATAAGTTACAGCAACTGCCTATACTTGTAAAAGTTATTTATTGTTTATATTGTGAACAAGATGAATCCCTTAGTAGAATAACTAA
The DNA here is from genome assembly GCA_900323365.1 of Monocentris japonica. Taxonomy (NCBI): domain Eukaryota; kingdom Metazoa; phylum Chordata; class Actinopteri; order Trachichthyiformes; family Monocentridae; genus Monocentris; species Monocentris japonica. The sequence goes on from OOFE01016389.1 coordinate 21,992, forward strand.
TGGTGGCATGGTGAAAGATTTGTAAAAATACCCATTACTCATTTGAAAGATGGCCATTCCCAACCCCCTCACAGCCACCCAGGCTCCATGCCATGCAGTTTATGGCTTAAGTAGTGCATCAAAAGTAATTCACCAATAGATTATAGTTTAGGTACATATCTAATTTGTATTAGCCATTGCCGAGCTTTAAAATAAGAGACTGAATTCAAGGTTTGATCTCTGAAATGGCTCTGCTGTTGCTAGCTAGGCTCCTTGTGTAGAAAGCTAGCGAGTCTGATGGCCATATAAAGTTTCAAGTTCTATAAATATTTGACTGGGGGAAACCTGGCAAGCCAAGAGGACAGGGTGCTATCTCCAACTTCAGTGGCTGTGTACAGCTTGACTACAGCTGATAAGCTAGGACTATAAAATTGTTGTGACAGGTAAATGGGTGCCTACTAGATACAGGTAGAGTATTGACTCAGTCAGTGTGAGACACAAAGGGGAAATAGCCAACATATGGCCACCCCTCAGCTCTTTTAGATATTGTCATTGCCAAGCTGCAATGATTCTTAGGTCAGCAAAAAATGCAATCTCTATAAGCTATTTCAAGGGCCCTTTGCTCTCTTGAGATGTAGACTTAACATATTTCATCAGTTTCCTTCAAAATTGGCTAGAGCATTATCGTATTTGAGTAGGTTTTTTTTTTTTGCTGTGAAAAGCATTTGTTTAAGGTGGGGTTTGTGACAAATGGTTTAGTGCTTTTGAATTGACAGGAGATAATGGGTCCTTTTTTGATTGAAGCATGCAGCCAAAGGGATTTGCACTGCTGCCTACAATTTATAGTGGTGATGATGCAGGATGGCTTTTTGTCCTTTATTGGCCTGCCCCAAACGTGGCACTGATTAGAGAGAATGTAGGCATACGCCTACAAAGCCTTGAAGGTTGATGGATACTGGAACTTTTTGTGCCTTGCATCCTACTTTGTCCACTTCGTCCAGTTTGTGTGAATCTCCTAATTTTTTGTTTCTTTGATTATTTTTTTTCTGAGAGAGGGACAGAACTAAACACACACGATTGACTCAAGCCTTTTGGAGACTATAGGCTAATTACAGGCTATTATTTGATACTGTTGTCTTATACCCGGATGACAGAAGAGGGAAGTTGGTTTCATCCTGTCTTTTATGGTTAAGAGATGCACCTCTTTTGAGATCTGCCTCTTGTACAGACTTGCCTCACTAAGCACTCAAGCTATGCCGCTTACTGTATCACTCTGTGCCTAGCCTAAGGTACGCCATATTTCCCTGTTGTTTCAGTTAAAATCCTTAACCACAGTGTGGGCAAATCTAGACTACTCAGACATCCATTGTTTTCATGGTAGAGAGAGGGGTGCCTGGCTTATCGTGGTGAGGGCTGGAAGTCAAAGCAATAGAGTGTCACAGGTCTGTCCTGCATCATTTGCAGGTGTTGTACCTCAGCTGGCACCCAAAAGTGAGATTGAGCTGGGAAATTGGCAAGGGCAGAGGAAGAGAGCTACTCAATAATGTAGGCATTTCAATGGAAAAGTTAGGCCATGGCAAAGGATTGAATGAGACAAAGTTGGTAATGTTTTTGGCTCCAGTTTTGCTATCTTTTGATTGGGACAAACATGGTTCGCAAAGGTCTGGCAGGCTGCTGTTTTCACTATCAAGGGAGCTGAAGTCGAGGCTGTCCCAGGCCAGCATACAGCACAGCCACCTTGATAAATTTTAGGCCTTATCTAGCCAGCAACAAATAATGTATGTTGCTGGCATAGTTAAACTCTGTCTGGTGTTAGATAGGTCCTTTGTAAAGTCAACCAGGAGGAAATCAGTAGCACATGGTGTTAAACAAGCCTTTTACAAGGAGAGGTAGAATGCCATTTTCATTGTTTCCTAGCTAACCGTATTGAATATAGCCCAAACATGTCTTGGTAATGCTTTGTATCAGAGCCTTTTGCCTGAAATAATAAGTCTAGCACTACATTTCAGGAGCATGATTCTGTTTAGGCTACATTGTTGGAGAAATATAAATGCTTACAGGCTTGTTGATACACTCCCAACTTAAGCTAACCAAATCCTAAATATTGACCCAGTTACAAATCTGATGGAATTAGGCTGCCTGATGGCTAATACTACAATACTTGGAGTCTTATGACAAAGTGTGTGTGTGTGTGTGTGTATTTCCCAGCAGTCCTTAGGTAGTCAGAGTTCAGTCTACTGACTGTTTCCTGTATCAGAAGCGACCGTCGGCGTCAACCGGTTCCTCTGTTTGCACGTCTGAGAGGAAGGACAGAGTGAACTGGAGCTCTGTCCGGGGGATTGGCAGCCCAGAGACTCACTCGCTTTTTTACTGGCTCTGACATAAGCAAGGAAATGAGTGAGCGTCATCAAGCTGAAGGTTGTGGACAGTGGATAAAAGAGGTTATGATTATGTCTTAGGATGACTGTTGTTACAGCACGGTATTTATAGGTCAAAATGTAATGGGATAACATAGTGTTTTAATGTTTTGATCTTACTTTTCATTTTTTATTATTATAGAACCCGACCTATCTGAAGTTCTCAGAAATATGTAGTTCATGAGAATTGTTTGTCTACAATCTAAAGTGAACATTCACAGACAGTCCAAACACATGGTAGCCTGCATTTGACGTGACGTTAAATCCTGTGCACTGGTGCTGCAGTAATATACTGATGAGAGATGAATAAAGTGAAGTGTTAGTGAAGTGCTCCACAATTGAATGTTAAAACAACTATTTTGGCTGTAATGTCTCCTGTCATGGGGTGAGGTGATAGCTTGGTTATTGTTGGATTGTCAGCTGGGAGTGTGATCTTTACATTCTTGAGGAATTGCATCACAGTAGTGGCCCCTATCACGTGCTCAGCATTTAACTCTGTGCCATTTTTATTTGAGTCATGAGTAAGGCTTCGACCTGTGAGGCAGTAGTAATAATAATGATGATTTTATTCATTTCTACTATCTATTTAACCCAGTTCTGTTGAATAACAAGGCCATAGTGGCACATGCTGCTTGCCCTGACAAACATGATTTTACAAATGACAGTGATAAAATAGTGGTCAGTGTCCTGGAAAAACCTCACATTGCTACTTTGGCACTTTTTGAATTTGAACCTATAGCCTAAGGGACAAATAACCTTGTCTTCTATATTTAGAAGAAGTTTCACAATGCAAGTTTCACGTGTATAGAGCTGTTTAATCTAGGCCTTGGCCTGAGCTTGCCCTCTACGCTGGCCTTCTGTGCTCTTTTCTCCTTGACACCAGAGACAGGGGACTGATTGAGTTTTAATGAGCATGGTTCTCTGTCCCACTTAGCTTGCACTTTAGTTGCTTCACCAGGTAGAGGCCTTTGATCAGCTGTCACTGGAATTGTCTGTTTTCATGTGGGGGGAGCACTCTCAATCCATGGTCTGAAATAAGCCACCCAGCTTCTCGGTTGTAAACTACCAGTTTATACAGAGAAAAGTCAGGCGAAACAGCTGTTTGTGTAGGTGAAGTTGAGTCATCATTTTATTACTTGACTATTAGGGGTAGGCTATAGGCTTCACTAAGGAAGTCAGGTTACACCAAGTCAGTTTTGTTATTGCACTTCGCCGACAACTCCCCCTTGTCTCAACCCCTATGGGAATGGTATGGGAAGTAATGGAGACTGGTGGGGATTTTGTTGCTTGACGTTGGTCAGCCTGTGCCGGTGCCATGGTTATTTAAGGAATGCTGACTCCCCAGTTTCAACAGATCGAATGGGGCACAGCAAGAGTTGACCATATCCACCAGGGCCAAATATGACTCTAAATGTCACCGGTTTCCTCTGTCTTGTGGGTTGGTTGTCATACTGGACCACATTGACCTGGTGTTGCTGCATACAGAGCAGTTGCCCTGACCTGCAGGTCTCATGTCTCTTCAAGGAATCAGTCAGTGTGTTGGTCAGATTTGGTTTTAGTCCAGAACATCTGCCTGTAGTTTCTACTAATTGTGGAGAAGTATGACTACTGAAAACTGGTTCACACACTAAGCATATAATTTAGAGGAACAAGCCAATCACATATAGCTGCAGTATGCATCAGCAGTAGGCCTTCGACACTTTGAGGATGATCAGTACCCCAGTCAGATGGTCAGTCCCTTTTTGCCAAGAGCTAAGCTGTAATGGCTGCATGTGGAAACAACTTGTAGGACCTGAGTCTCCTAAGCCTAAACCCAGATACCAAAATGTGGCAAGTGGCTCCTTTCTTTGGTCTATCGGTCCTTCAAAGCAGCCAACCCTGGAAAGTTCAAGCTCACCTTTCTCAGCATCTGCATCAACTGTCTGTCTCAGCCTATCTCAGTGTCTCATAATGTCACCTCAAGTAACGTATTGGTTGTAGAAGTCTGAAATTTGAAAAATGATGCTTTGTAAGTATTTGAACCTTTTGACCCAATGAGGGTAAGTCTAGCAAAGAAGAATGCCCCAGTAACGTGTTTCTTTGCTAATAGAAGAAAGTACAGTTGAAGGACCTAGGCCCACAGCAGGTCCTCAGGGAATTTCACTTTCTTTCCAGGTTAATTAATAGTGATATTGTCATTCTTTTCCCTTTTTACTTTAGGCTTTATCTTTCCAAGTCTTTTATCCAAGCCTATTAAGGCATCACTTTCACATCACTGGTTTCAAAGCCCAAGATCACCGTAAGAGGACAGCTCTTTGAAGAACCCTTAGTAAGATCAGAAAGGCTTTCATTGTCTGAACTGGGGAAATTACATTGTTCACTCTGTTGCTTCCTGTCTGTGTGATGTGGCCATATTCATTGTTTGTTAAAGCTGCACTTGAACCTAAAGCCAACTTTTGCGTGTTGACTGCTCCAAATGACAGCAAGAGGTAGACCCACCTGATTTAGGCTGATAGGACAGGTGTATTTTTACAGTTTGTTGATATTTTGTGGGTAATTTCCTTAATAAGAAATACAACTATGGCATTTAGGCTCTGTGGCCTAAGTAGGCCTACTTGTTTGTGTGTAAAATAGTCCACTATCACAGCTGTTGTAAAAGGCAGCCTAGTACACCAATGTTCACAATACACTGTACCTACTTTCTATGGTGTGTTATTTTAAATGTATTGCAAATATTGATTGTTGAGAGTGCAGAGACCCAGTAGCAGTTCAGTCCTGGAGAGTGCATGCTATGAAGTCCTCTTTTCACCTTGTGAAATCCTAGATCGGTGGAACACATCAGCAGTGTGACAGTGATACAACAAAGCACCTGACAATTTGGGTGCCATAGCCATAGGGATTTAGACATGGCTATTCCTGTGTGCTCTATTACAAAACAATGAAATCCTATGAGAACGCAACACCAGATTGAGAGAGAGACTGTGTGGGGCTAAAATTTGCAGTCAATTGATGCTTCTGTGTTGAGGATCTGGTAATTTCTTGTGCCAAGAAACTCCTAGATTGTAAACTACTCATAAATGAGTGAATTAAAACCACACTGGCACAGTTATTGTTGCAGTATAGCCTCCTGTCATCTCTGTATATGCGAAAGTTGGTAGCCTAGGACTTTCTTTCAGGAATCAGTGGGCGTGTCTTCCTGTTCATCCACAACAAAACTGATTTCACACTCTTATCCAGAGATACTTGATAGAGTTTAGCAAGTTTTAACAGTGAAACACCAACATCAGCTGCTGTCAGGAGCTGTACTAGCTGCGAAGATACAGACCCTGATAATGGGAATAATGTTAGATATAGTCTAGATTGGTTGTTAACTTTATCTGGATATTGTTGGGGCCTTGAAAGAGTATTTATTGGTCAGGTTGAACGTGCAGAGCATGTAAATAAACTGACTACTAGCGAGTTATCTATAGCATCTACAGCCGTTTTAAACACTGCACAGAAAAAAAATGTTTGGGTCTATTTTGCTGTATGTGCTAAGATTGCAAGGAAATGGACAGTTAGAGGAACAGCTTTAACTCTGCAGTGACTACAGACCCGTGGGACAGCTCATCATTGGTAGTTAACTCTTCAGGAACTCATAAAGGTGTGTGGTCAAAGTGAAAAATATCGCTTTAGCACAATTTTGATCAATTGAGCTTTGCCACTGGTTGCTTGGCGTCATGTCCATGCTGCGTCCTGCTGGTCCCCAATCTGTGGCGAGTTGGTGATGTGTGCGAACGTCCGCGGCCTTGTCATCAAGCCATGGTCAGGAGCCACACTCTGTCCCTAACGTTAGCTAGCTCTGTGGAACATTCTGGGCTCAGGTCCCAGAGAATAGTGACATGTCAGCAGCCCATTCAAATGAACAGGCTGAGTGTTGC